>PVJL010017561.1:0-17927 GCA_004026885.1 Lyroderma lyra
GCTTTTCATCTGAAATTAGCCCCTTTTCTTCCTATGCTATTGTCTTGTTGAAGTTACTGAGCCTACATCTCCTTCTGGATTTACCTGACTGTGCCCTCCTGGTGTCATTGAACCTAATCCTCCATCCTCCATGCAGCCCGTTGACTGGGGATTGAATACAAAGAACTCATTAAATGTGTTACTTTAGCAAATTTTTTGTAAGAATATTTCACACATTGTGCTCTGTATTTCATCCCAACACTTAAATAATAACTGCCGTGACACATTCATGGATCCTAACATTGATCAGTGTGTTCAAGTGAGAGTTTACATTTAGAGGTGTGAGAGCCTCTTCTTACTTTTATATTTATATATTTCTAAGAAATATAATTGATACATTCTACCACATCAACATTTGAAACTTTGTAATGACATGTCCCCCTAAATAAAATTAAGACAAATGACATACACAGAGAAAATATTTTCAAGATATAGAACAAACTATTATCTGAGACATAAATAACTACAAAGAAAGAAATAAACACAACTAATGACTTGAGACTAAAAATAAAGAAAATCTAGTAACTAATAGAAAAGTAAGGATGCCAACAGGATAGTCACAGAAAAGAAAACAATGATTGTCAATAAAAGTATGGAAAGGGCTCAATTTCAGTAATAATCAGAGAGCAAATTAAAGTTAAAAGATACTATTTTTACTCTATCATGTTGGTAAATTTTAATAGTTTGATAATATCCTTCATTCATTTATTCAATAAATATTTTTATATTCCAAACCACTGCAAGACCTAATTGTAGGTATAGCTGAGAATGAAGTACTGGCCTTATCTTTGAGAAACTTGCATTACTGAGCAGGTAGTAGTCAATAAATAAGCAAGCAAATACAAGAACAACTTAACCTCTAATAACGACATCTTTACAAATAAATAAACAGTATCAGTTAGTGGACTGGAGTGGGGGGTTAGATAAACTCTATAGGAAAGGCCTAACAGGATGAAAGGTGGATGACTAAGATGTTGTTGGCCATTTGCATATTTGGAGATGGGGATGGTGTTGGGGTGGGGATGAGGTGGACAGAACTTTCTAGAGTGAAGAGCTGGGCAAAGATCCAAAGACCTGAACAAGTCTGCCATTTTGGAGGAGTAAGAGGCCAGTGTGTCCAGAGCACTGTGGAAGGTGCAATGTGCACCATATTACATCATGTCAGATTTTACGTAATACATCCACCTGTCAAGAGCAATCCAAGGGACTCAACAGTGAGATTTAAAACGAAGGTCATGGGAACGGTGTAAAGTAGAGTTTTCAGAGAAACAAATAAGGTAGAACATAGAATGCCAAGTTGACTGGTTGGATGGTAGAAGAGGGAACAGGAAGATGAATAAAGTATCCATGAGGACACCAGACTTTTTACTTGAATAAACGTGTAAAAATGGGCATCATCCAATGACTAAAAATGTTAAGGAAAATGGAGAAAATTGCCTTTCTTCTGATGAAGCTATACATTCCTTTAGGATTGGGCTCAGACTGACGTGGTGTCCAATATATGACCCAGAGCTAGTGTCACAGAAGGGGAGTTGAAATAACAGATTAAAACAGCAATGATTACAACAAGAACATTGAAACCATTGGATCATTTCCTGATAATAAACTATATTAACTTGCTCCAATATTCCCACTTGCTACTTGAGACAAAGAAATTTGATTTATTAAGAGTAAGACAGATGAATGGGAAAATGAGTAGGGTAAAATAGCTTTATTTTTGTTCATAATCAATAAAAGTGAGGACAAATTTACAAAGAACTGTCTGGGGGTGTGTGAGATGATGAACACGAGCTTAGGCTGATAAGATAGAAGAGTTTTCCTTTAGAAAGAGCCCATTCTCAGCACTGGCTTGAAGACACAAATACCAACATTTACAAAGAATATACGCTGGGGACGTTCGAGCACACAGGTATTCAACCAATATTATTGAATCGAACACAGACCTCTATTCATTTCTATTCTTTTTTAGCATTACTGAAAGAATATTTTTAATGGACAGTATGTTTTGTTTTTTTACAATTCTTATCCGAAACTTCTATCTGGGGAACTACTTAATTTCCTTTTGTCCTAATAAGTGGATGAATGAAACTCAGACTAACTGTCATTTCCCTCTGGTAATTATTTATTACAGATTTCTGAGAAATATTTCAAAAATCCATGCTTACACAATATTGAATACCAACTTTAGAACTTATTAATTCAACAAATCCAAATAAACTTCCAATCAAGAAGAACTGAAGTGATTTCATAATAAGTCTAAATATTGACCTTTGTGCTTCAACTGCTGGGTGTTTCAATAGCAAGATAAGGAAGTACCAACCAGGGATTTAAATCCTAATGTTGTGACAACATGTAATAGTACAGATGGGTATGGAAAAAGTGAGCCCCAGCTAATCTGCTCTCTTCAAACTCAGCTGGAGGAATTTCAGTTTTACTACCTATCAGCAATGAGTTTGCTTTCCCTCTTTGTAACTCAAGGACTTTTAATTATATAATACTGAATTTCCACTGTAATTTGTATTCTGACTAAACCAAATATCGGATTTTTACAACTCTTAGTGACATACCACATTACCCAGAGTGTTGCACACTCCCAGAGAAAGGGTCAAACAGGTGTTAAAACACTGCAAGTTATGGCTACCTTTTATGACCAGAAAAGATGTTTGACGGGTGTATCATTCATTGAACTTACGTTCCTACCTTCTATATCTCCTGTGTATGAGATGATTTTTACATATTTTATTCTAAGATCAGATATACCAGAATTACCTGAATGGCTCATTTGTTTTCTGTAGGACTTTTCAGCTCCTTAAATAAGCTGTTGGTTTTGCTTTTCTGATATTTAGAGGTATAGGTTGTTTATAGCATTTCTCAAACTTGTTTCACTTGCTTTAACCCAGAATCTCATGTAACCAGTACATATTTTTGTCGTTATTGTTGTAATACCTTACAAATTCTGTGAAGCACACTTTTACCAACATAAATGATATCTGGGTAAGAAACAGCCATGTCTTTGTTAAGCAGGGCCGACTCAAAAAAAAACGTCATATTTTACTCATTTTGCTTTCTAAAATGTAAGAACCAACCACTAATCAATTGGTCCATCAATAGGTAGACACAAATTCCTTACAAGGGTGTCACTGGAAGTTTGTCGATACTCATGACTGAATCTGTCTCCTGATACAAGCCAAGGAAAAACAGGGCTGGGGGCAGGGGGCAGATCATTTTCTAAAGAAAGGGAAATAAACAAACTGAAACACTCCAGCATTGCCAAATCTGCCTTCCTGCCACAGTAATAAAGACATTTAGAAAGTGCAAGTTAATAGAAATAAATGTAGTTAAAATAAATTACCCAGAATAATGCAATTTTTGAGCAATCTCATCCAACTCTCACTTTAAAGGTGAGGGAACTGAGAGTAAGGGCAACCAAAACTAGCAACAGACATTCCTCAGCCTGGAACCCAAGTGTCCTGATTTCCAGCCCAATGTTCTTCCCAAGCAAAGATTCTTCCTCCACGGTAGTTTGAGCAAAGCTGACCCTGGTTCAAAAAGAAAGGCTTTGATACCAAGATAAACCAGTGAACCTGACTTCAAAGACAACTTCAAGGGCAAAGCAGGGGAATGAATGATTCTAAGGCTTATAAGATTTGGCTAAGAGCAAATTGAAGGAGGATAAGAGCTGAAGCAAATTTGTACCACAAGGCAGTGGATATCATCTGAATGACCACTAAGTCTCCATAATGCCATCAGGCTGATAGATCATCTAAGCTTTTGTTTTTTTTTTAATTAATTGGGCTCTTTAAAAATGCCCCCATTTCTCACTAGTTCCTTAATACCTGCCTGTATATTTCTTTTTGGCAAAAGGATTTATCCTGCACTTGGAATTAGGTGAGGTACACTTAAGACTCCAAATTCCAAGGGCAGTAGTTTGTTCATGTAGATTTGAATCTAGGTGTTCCTGACTTTTGATATGAAGACTTCTTGTTACAGGAAGCTATAGTTGTAGTTTTAGAATTGCTTACAATGTCGTGGTGGTGTCAAAGGAATTTTTGGCTAAATCCAATGATTTTGTCAAAGAAACTTCTTTGACTGTGTATGATGGGAAGTATGGTAAGATGTTTGTACCACCCAGGCAGCATGTATAAGCCATGAAAAAATTGTAGAAGAAAAAAGGATGTTACAGAGGCAGGTGGCTTGATTTGTATCAGATCAAAGACACTGCTGCCATCCCGCCCATCTAGACCCTTACCAATTCAGTGAATGCCCCTATGCTCCCACCTGCCGATTCTTGCACCTCTATGCTTAAAGATTTTTTCTGCTTGCTCTTCTTTTTCTGCTTTCTGTCAGCTCTTCCCAAAGGTGCTCCTAGATGGAATTGCTGAAGAATGAATAATTATGGGAGCAGCCCTTCAGCAACCCCAGTCCTTAGCCCTTGTTTGGGGTTGACTCTGAGATAGATTTCTACACTGGCTCATAGGGGCTCCCAACACCCCACAGTGGTGACTAGCTTGATAACACGCCCTTTACAAACTGCCTTCTGATCTCTCTTCCTCCAGTCCCTGACTGGTGTTTCCTAGGACCAACCCCTAAATAAACTACTTGCACTTGAATCCTTGGTTTTGGTCTGCATCTTGGGGAACCCAAATCAGACAATATGACTTGACCCACATCTATTCTTAGATTTGTCCTGAGTAGCATCAGCAGGAAGGGCTGGGCCCCATGAAACCCAGAATTCTTGCAGAGTGCTCTCTCACTTATGAACTTTCTGAGTTCCAGTTGGGTGAGTGTGACCCACTTCTGCATCCCTTCCAACTTGGCACATCCACTACCAAGATCAGAGAGCATTAGGGTAAACATGACATTTTCCTTGTGCTCAGAGAGACAGGAAGTTCATTAAATTTGGTATAAATCTTTGCCTTTAAGTGCCAGTTGGTGATTTATTTTCTCCTTGTGTTTTGATTTTTTAGAGCATAGGTGCCAGCCTCTGGAATCCAATCCAAAACTCCAAGCATAGTCTTGTTGATAAATCAACAAAAGCCCTGTTTGCACAACGCAAGCCAAATGCAAATCCCTTATCCTTGAGAGCTAGTCTAATGATCATTTTTCAACGTTATGAAAGGTGCCATGTCAAAGCATCTTACTAATTCTCACCTTGGCTTCTAAAAAACATCTTCTGGCTGACTTCCTTGAAAGAAAATCCACAGATAAATAAAACCTCTAAAGGAACACCATGGAGGCAAACACATCTGAGGAGAAAGAAAATTGCTTCAGGATGCCACTGACAGGTAAATTCCCCCCTTATCACTACATTGCTTTTGGTTAGCACAGTTCTTTGGTGTGTGCTTCTTCATCTACTAAGGGTTTTTAACATGGTCCTTACATGGGATCTCAGAGAAGCCTATGTAGCATTGCTAAGACATTGTTAACTTGTTATTAGCTGAGACTTGTGCATGTGTCAGAATCCATCTAATCCTCTATTTCCTCCTCTTAGGACTACTAGAAGGATTAAATGCATTCACCTGTTTGTTTACTCACCCAAGAAATATTTATTGAGCATCTACTCTGTGCCAGATTTGGAATAAACTTGAAAATATACAGGTGAATCAAAACCCTTTTGGACAATGGAAAGGTGAGTGGCAATGAAGCAGTGAAACAAAGAAACGGAGAAATGAATGAGACTGTCAATGTTGGCATGAGCAGAACCATGGCCAGGCCTCAAAGCCTGGGATGAGAATTTTGGTCTTTATACATAGAAATTTTGGAAACTATTATTAAAGGATATTCAGCAAGGGGATGAATGGCATGAGAATAAATTAGGAGTGGAACCAGAGGAGAATGGATGAGGGAAGAGAGAATCACAGAAGGCACCTAGATCCCTGCGGTGCAGGATAGGATCCAACTAATGCAATTTCTCACCACTCTGCTTTTACTCTTTCCCTCAAAAGTAAGAGTTATCATCCTGCCCTTAACCACCTCTTCTCAGGCAATGTTACCTGATAACTATTAAGCTGTCACCTAACTCCATGATCCAATTATCCACATGGGGACAAAGTTCATTTATTCTTTGCCAGAAGGAAATTGAGAATTAAATTTTATGAGCTAATGTAGAAAAGGCTTCTGTTTGACAAGAATCATCATGAAGTTGCTATACATTTCATATCAATGCATATAGTAAAGCACAAGAGAGCTTATGAGATTTAGAAATCATGTTATGTGATCAAAGACAATGCAAATAGTTGGACAGGATTGAAAGAAATATGCCTTCATAAACATAAGGTGTGTGTCCTTGAAAAGTCCCTGGAAAGTTGGTTAAACCCATTTTTTGGTAAATGGAATAAGTATTTGAAAGAACAACGACAGTTATTAAGTATAGGTATTGATCATGAAATTTTGCAATTTGGTAAAACAGGAGTTTTTAATGATAAGACTTAGTTTGGAAAATGTTGGCATATATAGACTGGTAAAGATAAAGGCATTTAAACAATTGAATGTGACTAAACAAAGACATTTCTGTTGCATGCATATCATTAAAATGCACAAAAGATGGACCAACACAGAAGTATGTCACCATCACAGAGTTTCCAAGATACCAGGAGACTTGCTTTCAAAAACAAAAGTTCAAAGGGCTCCTGGAGGCTTGATTTGGCTGTATTTAGATCAAGAAAAAGAAGGATGTGATGAACCCATTACTGGGTGTAGATTTAATAATCTATCAAGAAGAATGACCTTACAATTGAAAATATGTAAGAGAAATCAAAATCCAGAATTGATGGAGTGTTAAGAAATTATCCAGACTTTGAAATGGGAACTGGAACTGGCAGATAAAATATCAAAGCTATCTCTGGTGAGTAAAAAAAATGTCGTGAGAATTGTCAGAAGGCTAGAGACAAGTAAGTGTTGCCAGATTTTAAAAAGACTTATTATGCTGTGTTCTAGAAATAATGAACACAGAAATTTGTGGCTGATTTCTGGAAAAAATCTAGAATGAAAGTTTAAACACAATTTCTGAGCTCTAAGTAAGAGGTGAAGCATCAGGAGCCAAGCTCTGTTCACTAGAAACAAGTCCTTCCCTACGGCCGTGATTTCTCGTTATGTTACCAAAGAGGGAGATGGCGACTGTAAGAGAGCCACCAGGTTTGCTGCCAGGAACATGACAACCACTTACTAAAAGAGTCCTGTGCCAGTTACCTCTAAGTCAGAAACATTCACTGCTGATGTGAAAGAAAGATGGACTCCTCACTGCATTTGATCACATTCAGGCACAATATCTACTGTGGATTCAGATTTTCACCATGGATTTTATGAGTGTGGGTGGGCAAATCTACCTGTAAAGTTCTTCATGCATATTAGATAATGCATAGTAAGGGGTTGCTAATCCATAAACTATGAGACAAATACCATTCCTATCATTACTCTGATTAATCTTTAATGCATCTTTTTTAACAGGCGGACAATGTTATTATCATTTTCTGAATAAAGCTTAATGACTTGTAGAAAATCAATTGTGTTTGGAATTAGCTCAGCGATAATCATCCTGTAGTGCTATACTGATACTGCCTGGAGAGTGAAATTAAAGGTCTATGATGAATATTGAGGCAAGCACCCATCTCTTTTGCAGGAGTTTTAGGTGGGCCAGGAAACTGGCCAGTTTTACTTTCACGTGGACAGTGGTGCCTGCATTCTTATCCCGCGAGCTCCATTCCAACATGGCCCCGGGGAAGCTGTACACAGTAGAGCCCTTACATCATCTGCACTATATGTACACTTGGTCAGGCTGTGTAAACTTTGACATGTGGGTGTCAATCTTTCTCATATTTGCAGATGGCTTTATCAGAGCGTGATTAGTTTCCAGAACAAATTTGAGCAAAAGAAAACATTACCTACAGTATGTAAGCCAACAGACCAGCTAGTTTTCAGATTTGTCTATTTACATGGGCACTGGATGTTTTGCTAAGGCTCTCTAAAACTGATGGTAATTGAACAGTGCCAGTGTGTTAGTGGAAGCTGAGGAGTTGTAAAGGTTTTATAAACAACCAGGGTGGATTTGGCCACAGCCTTTCTAGTAATGTTTGTTAATCTCCCTGAGCAAGTGTGCACCTAACACAATGTAAATACTCCAGAATTTGGAGGTGTCAATAGTGTAACTTTTACTGTTTGTAAAATCATTCTTTGATATCATCAGTAAGTTTACTGAATGTCCCATGGCCAAATATAATAAAACCTTAAGTAAGCGCTTGCAGAGAAATAAGGGAAAACATGTGTTTTATTTTTACCCCACTGCATGTTTGTTAAAGGATCACTGTAGACTGATAAATACAGTGGTGACTGTGCCTGTGTGTAGATTTCTGTTTGGCTTCCAGTGAAAGCTAGTTTTATTCCACTCTCAAAAGGAGAAGAATCTGTTTAAAATTATTAGATGGCTCAGTTTTTGCACTACGTTGAGAAAAATTTACTGGAGAACTTCCAGAGAACGTCTTTATGGTCCCCAAATTATCAGTATCTAAGACAAAGTTTATGATTTATGTCAAATAAAATTGGGAGTGTAGGTTTAGGCAGTAATAGTAATAGCTGTGTTCAGGTATGGGAATTCCCATGCATACACCTGTTTGTGGGCGTGGCTGTGCTTTCAAATGATGTCAAATATTGTCTGATGAAGTCTCCCATTATTTCTGACCACCGTTGGGAACCACTAGAGGGCCTATCCATTTGCAAGGGTTTGTTTTCTGGAAAAAAAGGAAAAATCCTTCCAAATGTCAAAAAAATCTTTGAAAGTTTGCCCGTGTGTGTGTGTGTGTGTGTGTGTGTTTGTGTGTGTCTGTGTCTGTGTGTGTGTGTGTGTGTGTGTGACCTTACTGACCACTCCCCGAAACCACTCCAATTCCATTGTTAATCTCCATGCAAACTTCAGGATTGGCAGTGGCCCAGGGTGCATGGAATAAGACCACTGCCCTCAGAGTTCACAAGCAGACCCTCTAGCTGCTGTGTTGATGGATGGTAGAGGAAATGAAGCCGCAGTGACATTTTAAAAAGGAATTGTGAACCACAGATATGAGCATGACTGGCGCAGCATAGCAGCGCATAAAATCAATACAAATAACCCAAACCTTAATACCTTGATCCGGGGAAGAGTCTGGCTTCATCAGACATTGGAGGGGAGCAGCCCAAGGCCACCTGCGCGGGGCATGCTATTGACTTGCTCCCAGAGGCATTAAGCCAAGCACAATTAGGAGGCTTTTTTTTTTTTTGAGACATTTCTGTACTCAGGATTTTCTGGGGAAATGTATGCCAGAGTAAAAAACATCTTTGAAAAGCATCCTTCCAACAACATTGATCATTTTATGTTGTCATTGCAAAAACTTACACATTTTTCTTTACACATTTTACAAGTTGTCTCTGTTTTTGAATTTGCTAAAATAATCTGAAGACATATACTGCCTTCCTCTGTGTGGTTTCTAAAGGCTGGGCAGGCGACTTCCATTTTGTGAGCTCATAATTACACTCACATTGTTCTCTGTGGGAAGAAAGCCATTCTTTCTTTTTTGTGGCATAAAACTGTAAGTTTGTGCAGCTAGCCATAAAAATCAATGGGCGCTAAGACCCAGCATTCTAAAAGGGTGAGACACTATTGATTGTAATATTAAAATTATCCTCTTTGCATAATTACATCTAAAGAAGTGAGCTAAAAAGCCCCTTATAGCCAATCTCCATTGGAAAAAGTATTTTTGAAGCATATCTTTTCTATTTCTTGTTTTACTTCTTCTTGATATGTGACAGCAAAGAGTGACTTCATTTTTCAAAAATGGGAAAACTCAGAGTTAACAATGTTTTACATTTTACAAGGTATGTGGGATGAGTACGTGAAATATGAGGGGAAGCACAATTTTTTCAAGCACATTTTATTAGCCTGTGTGTGTGTGTGTGTGTGTGTGTGTGTGTGTGTGTGTAAAACCCTTGTTCGGTTCTATTTGGAAGGAATTAGAAGGCCGGGTAGGCACTAGCCATACCAGTGTGTAGACTACTCCTAATGTCAGGGTGGAAAATTGAATATCCACCAAAATCACTCAGTCTCTTGTTTCTAGCTAGATGTCTTAGGAACCAAGCAGCCTCATTTATAATAAGCAAAGTCTTGCCTTACTAAAATAAGGCAATCTTTAAATAGCAGGGATGACACTCCTCACGAAATAGAAAAAATGAAACTGAGAATTTATTTTCTCAACCATATTATTCAATGCTTGGAAGAAAAGCAAATAATGGGGTTTTTTGAGGCCTGTGTGAGTAGTAGGAGAAGATGATGAATTCTTCTCCTCTTATTAATTATTTACCTTTTAAAAGGGTAACCCTCGGCCTTTTAATTATGAGGGATGTGGGATGTCTGGGCACAAGAGGCGTCTGTCTATAATACTGTCTCGCTGACCTACAAGGAGAAGGAAGACAAATGGCCCACACACTCGAGAATGGCTTGGCCTGAGGGCCACGTGCACCCCAGTCCTGGCCTGAATTGGAGTTTCTCCCCTGCCCTCGTCTGTCCCAGAAAAGCCAGGTGAGAAAATTCTACAAGCTGAAAGCTCTCAGGGTTCTGAAGCTGGCTGAGTCCTGTGCAAACGCGTGTGTGAGCTCGGGGCGCTGCAAGGTAAAAGTCACAGCCGCATGGAGTGGCATTTGTTAATGTGTGTACAGAGTAACTCTGTTTGTTTGTAGGTCCTTAGTAGAAGGGTGTCTAATGTTGACTTTCTGAGGCTAAAATTGTTTGAATTTTCTATCCCAACTCTAAGCCACCTTATAGAAGGCTCTTTTTTCCCACGCTGTTTGTACATTCATTACCTTTTTAAATGTCTTGAAGTAGTAAACAGTTCAACAGTTCTCCCTCCATCCACCCATTGTCAGGAAAAGTGGGATTCCAGACCGCCAAGGTCAGTGTCAGATGCTGTCGCTTGCAGCTTGCCCTGCCGGTACGTACTGGGAGCTTTGGGACAAGCGTTCCCACACACGGTGTAGGCTAACAAATACTGAGTTAAAGGCAAATAAGATGCTTAGAGACAAACGCGTGGCCCGAGACACATTTACAGGAATGCATTTCCAGTAATATAACAGAATCTGAGTTTTTGGTTGATAAATTGCTGTAAAGAAGAGAGAGATAAGATAACAAGTAGAACCTATCTGTATCTTTATGAATGTACGTGTGTACGTGTGTTTTCTGTAACTTGAACGAACTCCTAAGAGTTCCAGCTGCAGTAAAGGGGTTTGCTCAGGGGAAAACTAAAATCATTTCATTCCAGCCCCTTATTTCCAGTCTTTGTGCATGAAGCAATGAACTCACATCTCTATTGCTTTTGCTTAGGATGTGGGTGGGAGAGGCATAGGCATAGGGACAGGGACATCTGGCTCCCTGACATTCTCTAGGAGAATTGGCCTTTGTTTCTGCAGGCAGGGGACTTAGAGAAGGCTTGTAATGACTACATCGTCAGGTTAAATTAAACGCAGCACCATCCTGCCTGTCAGCTTAAGAAACATTCGGCTCTTTTTGGGCTCTTGGAGGGGCTCCCGAGAGCCCTTTATTGCGTCAGTTAGAAAGCCAGGGCCTTTCCTACTATTCCCATGTAGAGGCATTCTGCAAAATGTCCTGGTGCATTTCAGCCTTGGTGTTGGGCATGAGTGTGTGTCTCTCTGTGGGACTTTTAAGTAGGAAATGACTGGAGTGACTTTTATACGATCTTGACACAGAAGTACGTATGGCAGAGAAGCAGTGGCTCTGCGGATTGAATGGAGAAAGGCCCACATGCCCCAGGATGAGACACACTAAAGCACAGGTGCGAGGTGTGTGTGGCAAACTGAGCAGCACCCAGTGCTGTCTCCAGGTGAAGGTGGAAACAAAGACCACTGGTAGGTGTAAGAATGACCCCCTTTGGGGGTGAACATGAATTTTTAGGAGATAGCACGCTGCATTATAATGAGAGCTGTGTGTGGTCACCTTTGTGAGGCCTCAGCTGTATTCACAGCAAGATCTGCTCTGGACAAGGATGTGGAGCTTCAGGACTTGGTGTTGGAAGTACAAGGTTCAAATCTCCATCTTCAAAATTCTATGAGCAAGGACTTTGCAAGTCACTGGACTCTGAATCTCCTCCTTGAAATCTTCTAGGAGTGACTTCCCATCTCATCGGGCTGTATCAGCAAGCTAGTGGGTATAAAAGCAAGTGATAGATTGCCAGGTTTGTAAAAAATATATAATGATTTGACATTTAAAGAAGAAGATACTGTAAGTTATATAAATGTCTAACCATTATGCTATACCCTAAAACCATATTGAATGTCAACTATAATTGAACAAAATTAAAATTAAATTTAAAAAAATAAAGAAGACTGGCTATCAAACCTGCCATCTGTGGTGGGAAGGCATTAAAAGGAAAATGCTTGGTCGAGGGAAGAAACAAGGTGAAACAAAACCAGAAGTTTTATTGAGTCTATTTGAGGAGTCTCTAACTTGGAAGGGTCTCCCTCTGACCAGAAAAAACTGCTGGCACTTACGGCAGTTTATAAATAGGAAAGTCTCTAAAACCAGTTTAGGGTCATGGAAAGGACCCCCTTTTGCCCATTCCTCGTAAGTAATATTATAAATTAGTATCACTCTTACAGGTTGGCTTCTCTGGGAAGCAGACATTGAGAGAAAGTTAGGAGTGCTAAGTGTCTATTAGGGGACAGTGGTATAAAAGGAGAAGGGGAGGAAGCGGGTTTGGGTCTCAGCAGACCACAGTGCAGACCTGGCAAAGTCTATTCCCCTCAGACGAATGGCACAGTAAGCAGACATTGCTAAACCCTTGTGCCTCTGCATTGCTCTGTCATGGGCCAGAGGCCACCCTAGAAGAGCACAAAAGCTGAGGTGTGTCTGGAGGCTGTCAGCGGACCCCAATCCTCATAGCTGGACAGAGTCCTCACTTAATAGGGAAGCAGGAACTGCATCTGTCCGTCTGCCTCACTGACGGACACCCCTTGTCCATCATCATCCCGGAAGGCTCACAGAGGCCCACACCCTGGGGAAGACCTGCTGCTGAGGACTCGATCCCACTGTTGTTGTCACTGTCTTGTGTG
The DNA here is from genome assembly GCA_004026885.1 of Lyroderma lyra. Taxonomy (NCBI): domain Eukaryota; kingdom Metazoa; phylum Chordata; class Mammalia; order Chiroptera; family Megadermatidae; genus Lyroderma; species Lyroderma lyra. Next base: position 13,123 of record PVJL010017561.1, read on the forward strand.
TAAGGATGTGCACTTGGGAATACTTCGTTTTAAGAGTTGGATCGGATGGATCTAATGAATTCTCGAGAAACGGTTCTGATTTTTTTGTACCCCCTGAGAAGTGTATAATTCCTTGTAAGAGTTCCCCTTCTTGCACTGGTGGTCAGGAGTCTGACAGCTCCAGGGAATTTTAGCCTAAATTTTCAGTAGAATAGTCATGATTTTGGAACTTGCACTTAACATTTTTTCCTTAAATTTTATATTTAGTTTTCATGAATCTTTTATTGGAAGTATGGAGATATAAAATATAAATATACCATATTTTACCATGTATAATGCACTCCCCTGTATAATGCACACCATGGTTTTGGCCCAAACTTTCAGGGGTAAAAGATCTTGCATTTTAATTTTTCAATTCCAATTTTTATTTGTTCATATTTAGGTACTTGTTTTTTGTATTATAAAGGAATTTTAGCATTTATTTTTTAACATAATGGTACAAGAAATTTTATGTAACAAATAATTACAAAACACAAGAACAGATACATGGTACAAGAAATTTTATGTGTAAATTTTATATATATACATATATATATATATATAAAGAAATGATTATCGTATTCCAAGGTATTATTTTGCATAAGGATATCATTACTGATTTCTAGAGTTACACTTTTAACTCATAAGCATAAATAAAAGATTTTAAAACATTTATATAGATACGGAATTAGTACTGCCCATGTATAATGATCATCCTTCTTTCCCCTCACAAATTTGGGCAAAGAGTGTGCATTGGACATGGCAATACAGTATGTGTGGATGTAGACATCTGTTGTTCCAGTGAGTCATCCTGTTAATTCTGTTTCCACTTGGATACACGTTCTGATCCAGTTGATTCCGCCTTTGGTTTTGCTTTCCTGGTCCCCCCACACCCCTACACCATCAGGGAGCATCTGCCTCTGGGTCCACACCATCATGCTGTGAAGCTTAGTTCAATGCCTGGATGTTTCAACACATGGAAACAGAAAGCCCTTCTGGGCATCCCCTCTTCGCGGTCTCTGTGATGTGTCACGGCATGTGGGCTCTGCAGCAGAGATGGGGCTTCTCATTGGGGCCCCACCATTTATGAGGTGGCTCTCAGGGGAGTTGTTGAGCTGAGAGTTCTCCCCATCTCTGCTCTACCTGCACAATTAACACCTGTGTGGATGAGGCACAGGTATTGGCTTCAACATTGAGAGGGAGCACGTTTCATTTGCAATCGATCACCTCACTCTGGAATGAACAGCACACACTCCTGCTAACCTACACGCTGACCGGCCGAGGTCAGCATCAGATAGTGCCTCCCAGACTTCCCCCTGCAAAAGCACTGTTTTTATTTACAGACTTCTATTTAGAGACTTCTAACTACTTGAATGGCAGGAGGAGTGGGAGAGGTTCCTTATTCGATCCAGGGGCCTCCGTTATGTTGGTCTGTTGTTACCAAACTCTGATTACATACCTGTCTACTGTTGTATCAATTAATCTCCTAGACCTTTGAACACAGGTCAGATCACATTAATTCTCTATCTCATACCCCAAGGAATTAAAAACAACCCTAATATTTCCATACATTCCTGAAAGATTTATGTTCTCAAGGGCAACTCTGTGTCCAAGTTCCAGCTCCAATCCTGTTTCTGTTTCCACATTTTAACCCAATATTGTGACATGTTCTCCTTTGTCTATGTCCACTTTTTAAAATCCACTGACATAAAGCACTTGATAATGAATTAGATGTCAGTTACTATCTGGGCATCTAATGGGGGAGGGCAGTCATAATGTGCCCAACACTAAGTAAGTTTAAGTGATATCTTAGCCATTCTAGTGTCACTGATTCTCATGATCCTATCCCAGCCATCTTATTAGCTCATTTCTTCTCCTCTTGTATGTAGTCCTGGAAGTCCATATTCTCGTCATTACATTGTAATAAGGAAATTCAATAGTCTCCACCTCTGAACTCGCACAAACCATCACACGTGGCAGAACTGAACCAGTAGAATTTCCATTTAATGTAATGAATTTAGATGGTGGTTGTGGGATAAATTACTTTTTTCTAGTATATGGGTAGATAATGTACAATCACAGTACTTAATTTGAAAGCTTTTCTTGCCCTGAAATACGTCCCATCTTATACCACTCCCCAAGGTGAGTGAGCCAATATGTAAATGCAGTGTATGCTCAGGAAGCAACAACGGAAGGGTCCCAACATTTGAAAACTAATTTGATATTGTTCGTGCTTAAAAGAGTCAGGGATGCTTCCCTGGCCCTGGGAGGTTGGAGTTGGGTACCTTTGTGGTATTACACAAGTGGCTCTTTTAATTTGCAAACACCCACTCCTGCATTCCCATGGCCAAAGGGAGCCTAATCATAGGCCAGAGGAAGTCAGTGGTCACAGAATGCCAGTGAGCAGGCCGGCCAGGGTGAAGTCAGATGTATCCTACCTGCGCATGCCCTGCCCTTGCCCCTCGTACACGGGGCTTCCTCACCTGCCCCTTTCTCTCTGCTTCAATTATCCTGTCCTTTCATACCCACCTTGACATTGCCACCCACCCTTAACACAGGTTAGGGCAGTATCTTCTGCAAATGCCCCCATCAGAAGGCTGACCAGACATACTGTTTTAAACGGGACAGAAAACAACAGTACTATCCCATTTCGAATGGTACGTGTGGTCAGCCTACTCTCACTGAGCTAAATTCAAGGTGTCAGTAGGCTGACCACACGTACCATTCGGAACAGGATGAGACCATTGTTTTATATTCCGTTTAAAATGGTACCTCTGGTCAGCCTACTCGCTAGACACTTTCTATAGAAGTCGAACAAGAATTCACAACAAGGAATGTATATTGACACATCATGTCAGTAGTCAGTATAGGATTGGAGCCTCAGACTCTAAGATGGTTAGAGTGGTTTTGTCCTAAAGGGAAGATTTATAGAGGATCTTTTAAATTATGTTTTTATCTGGCTGTATTTTCTACAAGAAAAGTTTTCTACAAGAATATTTTTTTTAATCACAAAGAAAGTGAAAAAATAAGTTATATTTAAGATGAGACCACCTGGCCAGGTCACACAGCAGGCTTTCAAGGCCATGGACTGCAGGCCTGTTGATATGTCTTTTGGGCCATATATGATTTTTAAAAAGCAAATTAGTTGTCAGCATTTAGCAATCAAGATATGTTGCACATGTAGCTGACCAGCCTCCTTCCCTTAATAACTCCCTTGAGGTCCATCAATGTAGCTCAATTGTCAAAGCCCCAGTGGACAGGCCGTGGTCTACTGTGGAATTTACACTGTCACCTGGCATGGGGGCATTTGCTTATTTTAAAAAGCATGTGGGGGTCCAGTTTGATCATCCATCTCCTTAGGGCAGGAGACCATGTTGCTTTCCCCAGACACCCGCAGTGGACTGTGAGGAGAGAAACCTGGATTGGGCCTGCTGGGTTTACCTGTTTTTGAGTGGGCAGGAGGCTGTTTGCAAGGAGGAGCTGAACGGCTGGGAAAGGAGTTCTACCAGATCCCTTAGAGCAGAAAGGAGTAGGCCCAGTGGGTGGGCCCAACTAGTTTAAATAAGAATCTGACGTCTCAGTGATTATCAAAAGCAACCAAGCCTCCAGGCCCTTTTCAGGGCTGTGGATATCAGTCCACATCCAGGACCTTTCCTCAGGATTAAATGAAACTTAAACCTGCTGAATAAACACGGGCACAAAAAATCACTGGGAGTCGCTCACCTGGCATCAATCATCGTGGCCACAATGTCTCTCCTGACAGCTCACTGCAGGGAGGGAGCCCTGAGCACTTGGAACAAAGGTGGGAGGGGGAGAAAGGAAAATAGCAACAGAGAAGAATATCTTTACATTGCAAACTCAGGGAGGAAATTAAGTGAAACAGTTATCAACGGAAAGATAAATCCAAAATCAGGTTTTTGTGGTGGACTTTACAACGGGCTCTCCTTTAACCTAATGGAATAAAATGCTTCACTTCACTGAGCAATCTCTGTGGCAAATATTGCCCAGAACATCTCATTCATTCATTCACACCGTCACTTATCCATTCATTCATTCAACAGCATACCCAAGCACTGGGGATGCAATGGTGAACAAAGCAAAGCTCCTGCTAAAGGAAGGAGACAGAAAAGAAACAAGTGAACACAGAAATAGATCATGTTGAGAGTGATAGATGCTATGGGGAAAATAAACCCAGTAAAACGCCCAAGACTCTTTGAAGTCAGCAAGTCAGAAGGAGGCCTCTCTGAGCAGGAGGCCCTGCAGCTGGGACCTAGAAGTAGAAGCCATCATCGAAATGATCATAGGCAGGGTGTTCCAGAGGAAGGGACAACAGGTACATAGGCCTGTGGTGGACCTCCACCTGCCACAGCCTGAAGGACAGGCAGGAGGCCAGTGTGGTGGCCTGCACATGGAGTTCTGCCCATGAAAATCCAGTCAGTGGGAGCACCCACTGGTCAGGAATGCTAACCCCTCGTCTGACACTAGAGTACTGTTTTACTCTAAGTCAAAGGGAGCTGGTTTTTACGCCAAGTCCCTAACCCTCCTAAAAAATGTCATCATATTTTTACAGAATACACACACACACACGCACACACACACACACACACACACACACACACACACACACACACACACACACACACACACACACACACACACACACACACACACACACACACACACACACACACACACACACACACACACACACACACACACACACACACACACACACACACACACACACACACACACACACACAGACACACACACACACACACACACAC
>PVJL010017562.1:0-17916 GCA_004026885.1 Lyroderma lyra
TGAACTGCTTCTATTTCTCTTTTCTTTCTTTTACTTCTTTTTTTAAAAATTATTGTATATTGATAGCAACAGAGATGATTAATTTTGGATCCACATTTCCTTAACTGAGAAATAAAAGATGTGGCCATGTGGTGGGGGTGAACACCATAAAGACTGGTGAGAGACACAGGAAGAAACTCAGGCAATCAACCAGGATACATAAAAAATTACTCAAGATTGTTTTATAACTCTTAAGTAATTAAACTTTATAACCCGTGTTTATCTATTGCTTAGCATGTTCCAGTATAAAAATATTATATTGTCATACTTTGTTATTATGAAGAAATAAATCAGAATTAAGGACCCTTCGTAAGAACCTACAAGGGTGTGGCTCTTGGTCGTTGTTGAACCTTTGAGTATTTAGACAACTGTGGATAGTGGAGGAGGATCCCAGATCCATCCAGAGTTCAGCCAAGGCCACTTAATCGCTGTCACTGAAAAGGTTTCAGGATGCTGCTTTCTGCAAATAAGAATTTTTTAATATATGGAGATTTTACCCAACTATTGTTTTTTAGTTGGATTACCTATTACAAATATGACTTTAGAAATTCTCCCAATTTCCTGAAGAAAAAAACATGTGAGGCAACTTTTTGTATTTTCTGATGGAAAAGATCGGGATTTGGAGGTTTTATAGGCAGCGATCCACCTTTTCCCTCTTGTGCATGAGATGATAGAATTGGTAACATGACTGTTAAATCTCAGACACTATCTTCCCTGAACTTGAAACACAAGTTCCCATTATTTTGTGAGGCCATATTTTACACAGAAAATATGGTTATAAATAAGGTGTGGACAGTCAAGAGTGAGCATTGTCATGGCTCAAATTGTTATGTATCCCTAACAGCAAGCAAGTTTAATTTAACCCAACAGGTGGGTGCAGACCCCATTGATGTATTCAGAAGAGCTGTGAAACGGTGCTGCCTGTATTTTACATGACATTTATTTCATAAAGCATTTTTGTAAATTAAAAAAATGCATATTCTGTCATTTTAACTTTGATTTTTAAACCCTCTTACTGTGTTTTGATCCCGGACATGCTTGTGACTCACATTGTCCTGAGAAGCAGAGCGTTGCCTTTGAGGTGACCAGAGCCTGCTGTTGGTCTCTGTTTGGGGTCAAGTATTCATTGGTGCTGTGTCTTCTTGTTCAGACCCGTGAGGAATGGCAGAATGTGTTTCTCATCGCGGCCTTGGTGCACTACAGTGGTGTGGTCTTCTACGGGGTCTTTGCTTCTGGGGAGAAACAGGAGTGGGCTGACCCCGAGAACCTCTCTGAGGAGAAGTGCGGAATCATCGACCAAGATGAATTAGCCGAGGAAACAGAACTCAACCACGAGAGTTTTACAAGTCCCAAAAAGAAGATGTCATATGGAGCCACCACCCAAAATTATGAAGTCCAGAGGGAAGAATGGAGAGGGCAGAAGGAAGTGACCCTTGATGAGGAAGAGCTGACATCCTACCAGAATGAAGAGGGAAACTTTTCAGATACGCCGTAGTGTCTGAGGAGCACGTCCGCCTTCCCTTCTCCTTAACCAGAAAGTATCTATACCTGTTACCTTCCCCATAGCCCGGCCTCCCACAGGGTCACATATGGGGACACGGGAGGTGGGGGACGGGGAGAGGAGCTTTAATTGGCAACAGAGAAAAGAGAAATATTATCTTGCAATGACACTTGTGGGTATGGAGCTTGTTCTGAATTGACAAAATGGGTACATATATATTGTATATATAATTTTTTTTGATTGGCAGTTGACTCTTCTCTCAAAGGACTGAGCTTATTCAGAAAGGAATGACTACAGGGATAAGAGAGACGATATCATGTTTTTCAAAGAAGACGGGCAAATGGGGATATTTGGCCTGGAGGAGAGAAAGTAGTAGCTGCCGCTCCAGCTCTGATAAAGGCTACTGTTCATGGAGGCCCTGTGCTGTGCCCGGTGCTTTAGACACATTCTGGTTTCATTTCCACACCCAGATGACATGCATTTCTTGTCCCTAGTTCACCATTAAGGAAACTAAAACAGTAAGAGATAGACTTGCCCAAGGTCATTCTGCCAAGGCCAGTGCTGAGATTGGTGGGGTCCAAAATGGGTGAAGAAGGTTTCACTAGGGTAGGGAAGACAGTTTTAAGAATGAAAACTGAAAATGGGGTAGGTTGTCTTGTGGATAATTCTCTATTTTGGCGGACATGGGGGATGGGAAACTTTGGGTTAACGAGGCAGAGAGTATTTAAACATTGATTCTGGGAATTCATAGTTCTTAAAATAATATAGGTCACAGACTATAGCACAGATTCAAAGATGTAGATTCAAAGATGTTAAAAAAAAAAGCTAAGCACGATAGCAAAGTTTCAGGAATCTGACGGTCAGCATGGCTGGGAAGAGGTAAACAAGGGTTTAGCTATTAAATGTCAACCCTTCATCATATCAAGAATGTTGTTAAATAGCATCCCAAGTCATTTACAAATCTTAAAGACTTTTGGTGATTTAAGAAGTTGGTTCATGCACTTTATTATGCAAAAATCTTTTGAGTCTTCTGTTTAAAAAAATGCATGTCTTTAGCCATTTCTGCTGGGGATATTAGGAAGCTTGATCAACTTGTACAAAACTGTGAAGTGTTCCTACTGACTGTTTTGGAATGATATACAGGGACACCACCATAATGTAGCAGTAGTTACACAGGGAAATACTATTATAGAATGAGAACATCTGGGACAAGTAGACTCATAGTGTTGGAAATTTTATATTTGATTGCATAAGACAATGACATTGATGCATACTCTTTAGATATATATTAAAATGTAATGTTGTCATGTAAAGGGTGTTTGAAATTAAAATTATTATCCTGTTCATTGTTTTTGAAAATTTTATTTCTACATTGAGAGTAATAATGTAATATTATGAAAAATTATAGATTTACTTCTAGCTTATTATAAATTTTTTTTCTAATTTCTCATATGTGTGTGCATGTGTGTGTGTGTGTGTGTGTGTGTGTGTGTATTTCTGGTCCCTAATTATACCAGCAGAGTTGTAATGTATTTTATAAAAAGAATAATTTTGAGAAGAAAAAAGGAATTACCTGATTCTCCAGTACATAATGTTATTTACGTCACTGGTATACAATTTATGTTATTATAGATCATTAAATCTCTTTAATGAATGAATCCATATAAGTCCCTTAGAACAGTTTATGGCTTGTAGAAAGTGCTGAGTAAATATTATAATAGCTATCTATCATCATCATTATTATCTTTTAACCTTTTGGGAACTTTTCAGTTGAAAAGGAAGCATGCTATGTTATTTTCATCCATTAGCCACAGAATTTATTGTGAAAGCTGTGTTGTTTTCTAAGTAAAAAAATGAGCAATTATGGTAGCCAGTGTTTTATTTTTCCTTCTGTTAATAAAGTCAAATAACTATATATAGACACACACACATATATATGTGTGTGTGTGTATGTGTGTGTGTGTGTATACACATCATGATAATCCTTAAGGTAATATTGTAGATTGTGACACTGAATTGTAGTATTTACTCCAACATTTAAAGTCAGTGTCATAGGTATAAATTTCAGATTTTGATATATCAAAACTTTTAGGATACCTATAACTTGCCCTTAAGAATATTAAAAAAAAATTAAGCCCTGGATCATGGTGTTAAAAACTAAAAAGCACCTTGTTTTCTTGCGATGGGTATTGTGAATAGATAGTTACAGTTGAACACCAGGCATGTGTAGTTTGCAAATCACTGTACATTTTGCTGCAAAATATCTGTTTGTAGATCAACCCTTGGAGGTAAATTATGAATTCTTGCGAAGGGAAGGAGGCTTGAGGGCACTGGATTCTTGAGACAAGAAGAGTTTCACTGTTTCTTTTTAAAGAATAAAAGTTTGGAGACTCCTGGACATGACAAGAAAAATAATTATTATTCAAGAAATAATGGCACCTTTGTTATCCCTGCCTGAGTGATATATTCAACAGGTAAAAAGTGAAACCTTTCATATTTGCTCCTCCTGATGCCAGCAAACCTGTTCTTCCTCCTCGGTTTCTTACCTCGGTTAATTGCATTACTCTTTCACTGGAGCTAAAATATTTGAAGTCATCTTTGACTTTTAAAAAAGTAGTTCTTTCTCTCTTGTCAAGTTCACTTAACTTCATTTTCAATCTGTGGTTCAATGTCTTAACATCAGTTTTGGAAATTTTTTAGCCATTATCTCTCACAATATTGCTTTTGCTCCATTCTCTCTCTTGTGTTCTTCCCTGGAGTTCAGTTAAATGGATGCTGACTGTCTCTTCTGTGTTTTCCAGCCTTTTGCTTCTTTCTGTGTCATTCTGAATATCGTCGTCTGACTTACTTTTAAATTCTTTATTTTTCTCTTCAACAAGGTCTAATCTGGTAAAAATCCATCCACTGTATCCTTAATCTTAGTCATTGTCTTTTCAGTTTTAGAACTTTTATTGGTTCTTTCTCAATTTTGCCATGTCTTTTTAAAAAACATTTCTTGTTCTCTGCTGAAATTTTCAATCCTGTATTTTTCTTTCCTGAAACATACTAAACTAGTTCTTTTAAAGTCTGATCAGTGTCTCTATCTAGAAATCATGTAATTCTGTTTCTATTTTCTGTTGGTTTTGTTGTTTCTTGTTCATGTTATTTTATTTTCGTTTGTGCCTGGTTTTCTTTGACTGTCTCTGACATTGGATTTGAAAAATTATTTGTAGAAATGATTTTAGACTTAAAATAGTGTTCTATTTTTTTCTCTGCAGAGAGGATTTCTCTTTGCTTCTTCCAGGAGCCCGGAGGCATTAGCAATCTGGGATCTCTTTTCATCCAGTTGCCTGAAATATTCTGGGCCACCCAGATGATTTGAAGCTGTGTCTTAGGCAGTGTGAAGGCTCTTTTACTTTCAGTCCACCCTTATTCCTAGATGACAGCATTTCACGGTCCCAACCCACACTACTGTTTTGTTTTTTTTTTCAAACCAGCATTCAGCTTTTGTATCCATGCCAGGCCATCAGACTGCTGAGCTACCAAACACTGGCTTTGTTCTAATGAACAAATGCTCCCAGGAGAAAGGTGGCCTAAATGTCAAGCTCACTTCTCTGGATTTTTATCTTCTCCCAGATGGCCAGGTGGCAGCCAAGTAATTTTTCACTGCCATGTTAGCTCTGCAATGCTTTTGAGCAGACATTTTAAAAGTATATATTTTCTAGTGTGAAGATGGGTTTGAATTACCTAGACTGCCATTAATGGAGGCTGATGTCCCTTTAACTTTATCTTCGCAAATTCTCTCAAACTGATTTCTTTCCCTAGAGATAGTGTGTAATAAACCCCAACTCTCAGTGGCTTACTGCAGCAAATGTTTATTTCTCTCTTGTGTTTCCAGTTGAATGTAGGTTGGATTGGGTGGACAGGATTCTAGTTGTAGTCACTGAAGGATCTAGGATTTATTTTTTTCTCCACTCACCACCATCTTGTAGTTCACCATTTGGCACATGTGACCTTTGATGTCACCATAAAATGGGGAGGGAGAAGAGGAGCACTGCCTCACTTGGAAATGACACTGTCATTTCTGCTTCCAGTTCATAGACCCACTAGCCATGCAGCCCCAACCTAACATCACAGGTGGCTGGGGATTGAAGTGGAGCATGTGGGTTACTGAGTGAGAACTAATCACACCTGCCACTCAGCTCTAGCCCAGGTTCAAGGTTTATGAACTCTCACTTGATATATTGAAACAGTCTCCTAACCCCAAGTGCCATAAATGACGTGACTCTGCAATGTGGCATTCCAAACCAGGCTATAGGGAGTTTTGAGCCCCCTTCAGACGAGATCACAAAGATACCAGTTCATTAGAGTAGAATAAATTCTGGCCTGATTCAAACTTGAGTTAATGATAGACTGACCAGTTGCACTGTGTTAAATGGGACAAAAAACAATGGTACTGTCCTGTTTAAAATGATACATATGGTCAGCTTAGTCTCACTGGCCTAAATTCAAGGTGTCAGTGGGTTGACCATACCTACCATTTGATATGGGACTGTACCGTTGTTTTCTGTCCCATTTAAAATGGTACATCTTGTCAGCCTAGTTAATAATCACATGGACCAATTAGGAAAGCTGAACTTCTCTTTACATTTCATGTATTACTAAGTCCTTTGCATACATGAACTCATTTACTTAGCATGGCAACCCAATGAGGAAGGTTCAGCTATTTATTCCCAAGAATTTATTCACAAATAAATGGTGTTTCAGAGCAGAACTTAAACTCAAGACTCTAATGGCCATTTTTAATCTTAATTCTTAGTTAAATCTTAATCTTAATTCTTAATTTTTAATATATGCTCCCCTGTTACTCCTGCATACTATAATTCTGGACAGTTATGTTTCCCAGAGTAAGGAGCACGTCCTAGTTATTTCAATAAATGAGCAAATTGATGGAACGAGCCCTGGCAGTTTAGTCCAGACCCAAACATAGGGACAGGTGAAAAACCAGTTGAACAGGTGAAAGCCCTCTTCTCATCAACTGCTGGACCAGAGTTAGATGTCACATAACTGGGAGCCTATATATTTTTTCTGTTTTCCTGGCTACCCAGACAGTAAGGGAGGGTGAACCAAATGTTTCCTGGGTGTGTGTGTGTGTGTGTGTGTGTGTGTGTGTGTGTGGCAGTGAGTCAGGGAAGGGTTGCCAGAGGGCTGAATTTCTCCCAGGCACCCCAGGTATGGAGGCACAACCACTGTCCTGATGCTCAGCACATGCCCTGTGCAGAATAGGGGCCCAATGGCTATGTTCTTCAAAGTCTAATGGGGTGTTTAAGGAAGATTATGCTGGAGATGACAGTCAAGTGGGCTGGTTAAATATGGCAGAATTCAATGTAGGTAGTTACACCTGCTTTCTAAAATTATAATGAATAAAAGACACATCAGCTTTCCAGGACAAAGAGAAAGGAGGGGGGAAAATCACATTTAGGAAGCTGAATGGGGCAACATCAATCTTAACGGACTTCAACAGAACTGCATGGGGAAAAGGAAGCTGTTTTGTGTAGCTGCACCCAAGGAAGACGCAGAACTGAAGGCACCAGCAGCAGGTACCTCTGGCAGACAAAGCGAGGGGGTAGGGTGAGGGGAGGGGAGGGAGCTGAAAACAAAGACTGGGGGAAAGGTGGAGTTGCCAGATTTAGCAACTGCTGAGAGTGCATCTAAGGAGCAGGTACAACCCCAGACTCTCAGCTAAGCAGGTGCCTCTCCCCATATCCAGTAGAAAGTAAAAGGTTTATTTTCTGAGGGGAATCTCTGCATTCAGGAACACCTGTCAGTGCTGAATATATGCTCCAAAAGTTAGAGATTTGAGCCTATTTGGATCACTGATGTATCTCAAGTGCCTAGAACAGTGCCTGGAATTGAATAGCCACTTGGTAAATATTGGTTGAAAGAATGGATGCGTGAGTGGCTGAATGACGAATGAACCTTACTAAACACAGGGCAATTGAAGGTTTGCGTACTGAACTCTGGGACCGTTCAGCTGCCTGCGTGGGCTGAGCTTCCAAAATGCTGGCAGTCAGGCTCGTAGTCCCCAGGCAGGAGATGGGAGAATTCATGGGGTGAAGGGAGAACCCGATAAGAGAAAAGCTTACAGCCATTAACATTTGGGGGTTCCCCCATGCAAGTAAGTGAACCCCTGCCTGATCACGCCCTGTGGAGGCCTCCCACCAAGCCCTGCCCATGGGAATAGAAATGCCATCATTCATTCATTCCACCAATTTTTCAAACTTACAACGAGCACTTCAGTTACTGAGCACCTACGAGTATCATGGGCCAGGCACTAGGGACAGAAAGTAAGTGAACAAATAAGTCTCTGCTTTTATGGAATTTACATTCTAGAGGGCAGACGTGAAAAATGAGCTGGTTGAAAGATAAATCCAGTACACAGTATGTCAGAGGGTGACAAGTGCTAAGAATACACATAAAACAGGGTAAGGGGGACAGGGAGTGCGGGGGGTGGTGTGTTGTGTAGAGCATTCAGGGATAAAGTGAACTTTGAGCAGAGAACTGAAGGCAGTGAGGGAGCAAGTCAGAAGTTTATTTGGGCCAAGGCTTCCAGGAATAGGACAAAGCAACGACAAAGAGACCAGATGAAATCGTCAACATTTGAACATGACTGAGGCCTGGAAGCACTCCAACGTGGAGAGATCAGGAAGATGAGAAGGATCAGGAGAAGAGATGGAAAAGTAATGGTGGAGGCAGGAGGGAGGGAGGAACCCGGAGACGATGGTAGCCAAGGGAAAAAACTGGTTAGAGTTGGGGTTCGGGTTAGGGCCTGAGCAGTCGTGTCACAGCTGCCACTAGGTCAAGTAAGATGTGAGCTTAGACAGGATCATTGCACTTAGCGGTCTGGAGGTCACTGGGGACCTTGACCAGAGGAGTTTCAATGTAGAGGTGATGAGAAAGCTCTGAATAGAGTGTATTCAATAAGGGGTGGGCTTTTTAATTTATTTATTTATTTTACTTTTATTAGCATTTATTTGAATTTACTCCTGGGCCATAAGTTTGTGTTTCTTCAGTTTCTTCTGAGATACCTTTGTCTTCTGTGCAACCTCCTCTTGCGGGGTAGGAACGACCTACTCCTTTTCAGTGAGGATCATCTGGGTGTGGCAGGGAGGCTCCTGGAGGGGTTAATCTCCTGTGAGCTCTGAAATTCTGTGCCACATCTTAGGGGTTTGGCTCACCTGCATGTGCTCAATGACCAGAGTCTGTGTCTAAACCCTTCAGCTCAGCATTCCTCTCTGCGTTTTTAAGCACGTGCAGTAAAAATTCTGCACTCTTGTCTTTGGGCCACTGACCCTGTGTCAAGCCCCACCGTGTGGCCTGGGCACACCTACCAACTCCACCATTGTAATGTTGGAACGACACACACTGCTTCTGTGACATCCTTTAGAACTTGGTGGCTTTTCGGATATGCATACCCTTGATGGCCTGGGCAGTTTCACAAGTGTTCTTAAAATGAACATGAAGATGTGAGCCGCTCGACCTATGTGACTTTGTGGGGTTCTCTGGGTCAAGGGAATAGTGAACCATTTTCAGAGGTCACCTCAGTCCGCTCAGGGAAGGAGGAAGAGCAGGGGCTCCTGGGAGAACTCATCCGAACTCGACCTCTCTTGAGATTTTGAGCCCAAGAAGGGAATGTGCTTTTAATGGTCTTGCTCTTACACGGGAATAGACAGAGGAAGATTGCCTGGAGTTCAGGAAATTTCCAACAGGAAAGACAGAGCAACACTGACAGGAAGGAAGGTATTTGGAGGAACCCAGAGGATACAGGGGTAAAATAAACCTCAGTCTGGAAGAGAAGAAAACATACTGCATATGTGACACACAAAAAAAACCAGAGTTCTGTTTTTAAAAATAGAAGAAATATCCAGAGAAGCAGTTTGATAGAGAATCTTCAGTCTGGGGGTCAGTTAGGAGTCCATTAGGGTAACCTAGAAATGAGGGCCGAGGCCAAGATCGAAGCAATGGAAATAAGGAAGACAGTAGTTACAGAAAACTTAAACAAAACTTTTTTTCTAAAAAATTTTATAGCTGCTTCTTGTGGAAATTTCAAAATATAGAAAAATGTAGTGAAAGGAATAAAAATTACCCTACTATTACTGCAGATTTAAATACTCTTAACACTCAGGCGCACGTGCCTCTAGTCTCCATCCACACATGTGAGTATGTATTTTTGGACAATTTTGAATCATGCTGCAATGTATAGTTTTATATCCTGCTTTTTGCACATCCTTATATAATAAATTCCCACATCTTTAATTGTTCTTTGAAGAACATAATTTTAAAAGAATCACTGAGATGTCATTTACATATAGTAGAAAGCACAAATCTTAGGTTTACAGATCAATTAACTTTTACTTATGTATACATACAGTTGCATATCCCTCCTAGTGTGACCGCTATTCTGATTCTATTATTGAGGGTTAATTTTCTCTAGTTTTGAGCCTCCTATAAATGGAAGCATACAGAATCAACTCTTGAATTCTACTTCTTTCCCTCAGGATACTATTTTAAAAATTGATTTATGTTATTGTATGTATCAGTATTTCCTTTTTTCGCTGGTGTGTAATACTACATTGAATGACCATACCACAGCTTGTTTGTTCATTCTCCTAGGCATGGCCATTTGGGTTTCCAGTTTTGGGGGGCAGGGGGAGTAGGCTATTACGAATAAAGCTTCTATAAGTATTCTTGTCTTTTTGTGGACATACATTTTTATTTCTTTAGAAGGGGAATTGTGGACCATAAGGTAGGTGTATAACTTTATGAGAAGCTGTCCAACCCCTTTCCACAAGGGCTGTGCCATTTTTCTTTCCCACCGTCTGTGAGTATGAGTGCCCATGGTTCCACATTTTCGCTGATGAGAACAAGATCTTTTAAATGGCTGGATAGTGTTATTTCCTATTCTGTCTAGACCAGTTAAATGGTTTAAGCGGTTCCTAAATTTTCACTCCTTTATTTTCACATTTTATGTAATGGTTCTTGATTATAAATCCTTGACTTCATCTCTAAGGGATATTTCAGGAGAAAATTAACTTGACCTTACATATATGTAATTATCATAATAGTAATTATCATTCAATAAATAACTGGTTAGGTAAGTTTATTAGCAACATCAATAGAACTGATAATGCAAAAACATGGCTGTCTAGAAAGCAATTTCAGGGTGGCTTTGAAACGCACTTCTTTAAAGATACACTTGAAGTGAATAGGTGACTAAAATTCCAAGGTTCGAAAGTACAGTTGATGCTGAACAATGCAGGGGTTACGGGTGCTGACCACCCATGTGGTGGAAAATCCAAGTACTATAACTTAACTCTCCCAAAACTTGACTACATTCGGCCCCTCGCATGAGCAGATTCAATCAACAGCAGATGAAAACAATATTTTGATCTGGGGTTGAGACTCTGCAGTTGGCACCGTGAAAATACTGTTTGAATCTGCAGGTGTGAAATTCACGAGTTAGAGGAACCTGCTTTATTTATTGAAAAAAAAATGCTGATAAATGGTTCTGCTTAAATTAAACCAGTGTTGTTCAAAGGTCAGCTGTACTTCAAACAGGACAGCACAACGTACTGTTAATAGTACGCCTCTCTTATCTCTCGCCTCTTCCCTGGTCTCTCTCTCTCCTGTCAGATGACAAAACAGTTTAGTAAGGAGGTTGATGTCCTTTATTCAAAGGAAAACAGCCCATGGTTAGGGACTCCAGTGCCTCACAAGCAGTGGAGCGATCTTCGCCAGGGATGTTGGGCAAGAGCCAGTTTACGGAATGCTGGAAGCGGCAACAAGGAAACAGGGAATGATTGGCTCGGAGGCTGGGCAAACAGGTCCTGTTTTCTAGGTAGGTAAGCTCACTAAAGCTGAGTTTTCTAGGTGAGGTAAGCTCACTAAAGCTGAGTTGTTGGGCTGTGCTTGGCATGACAGGTGTTTCCAGTAAGGACAGGCTGACTTAGGTTTAGATTTGTGGTGTGGGCCGGGCTTCTGGGGCAGCCTCTGCTTTGTGGGTCCTGACATTTGAGTTAATGTTATCGCTCTCCAGGGATATATCCACTCATGATGCCTGGATTCTGAAATAAAGTTCGATTAAGTCATATAACTAAGACATACCAGTAACTTGAGAGACACTGGAACCTTCAGCCAGTGTGCGGTGGCGTCTGTAGAAGCGTGGCCGACTGGCTTGAGAGTCGCCGGGTGCATTGACCGCCCTTTTCCTCCCCGCCTTCCTTCAGCGGGGACCGGTGGAACCGTCTCCCAGCCAGAGCAGAACCAACCTTCCTTAGCTGAACTCGGAGAGGCGGCCAAGCTGGTTGTGCTGAAGTTCTCACTTTGCCACAAATTGCATGTGAAGAGCATCACGAGGGAGGAGTGATGGCAGTCAGATCCTGAAGCTGGGGACAGCCAGTGCTGTTCTGAAAGTGTGGGTGTGGGACGAGCTCCCCACGTGCCTCGCGGTGGGAGCGCCGGGCTCGTGCGTGTGAGGTCCATGAATACCCCAGGAAATACGAGTGACACGGTACATGGATGCGACGACTTTTCCCCGGAGAGGGGCGTCTGTCTCTCTTCTTTTATTGCGTTGGTAGTGTTCTCAGAGTTGTCCATGATGCAGACAGAGGAGGCCAACGTGTGCCTGGAACGAGCTACCGATAGTGCCCTGGGTTGAGGGAAACCTAACAGTTTCGTGGTGGCTTTGTGCTCGTGCCTGAGCAGCTCCGGCTCTGTCATCTGGCCTTCCCATCTCTCCTTCTTGTCCCCTCATCTAACTTTGTTTTTCTTTACCGTGTTATCCCTGTCTCCTTCCTTCATTTGGATTCTGCTCTCTTTTTTCTTGTCCTATTCTATACCAACCACCTTTCTTCTTCTTTATCGCCTGTAATAGACTGACGAAGGGCCCTTAACTTGGAGGGGTCCCACTGTTTTTAGTTGTGGCTACAAGATGAATTAAATAGATCGACTTATTTTGAAAGTACTTCCATAGTTTCTTTCAAGGCATGCAACATCTAACCATAACACGTAATAAAGCATGATGATGAACACCCAGGAAGATAATGTTAACGTCCTTGAAAAATTACTGGAAGATACTATAATGCACTGTGAACAAATAGCCATAAAGACTGGTTAAATATTATCACTTAAAGAACCACTAAAAAAAAGCAAATGCTATTTATATAACCAAATGAGTCCCATTTTTCTGCAGATTAAATAATTAGGCACAGCAAGAGCAAGCATCTTGGCTTTTACTAATTACAGAAGTTTTCTATGCAAGAGCTCTTTATATTTCAAAGAGTGCTGGTTGTTTTCAAGTTGTGTCCAAGACTGTGTGTTCAAAGCTGCTCTTTCAATCTTGCACATTTTTAAGAATGATGTGATGCTTCCTCGATTATTTCAGCATAGCGTGGAATGGAAATGCCGCCCTGCGGAGCTCACGGACCTTCCCTTTCCGTCGTCTCTAGGACACATTTCAAGATGAGTTCTGCTCTAAAATGCGATCTTGGTGTTCATCGGAATTTTTCTCATTCTGCTTTTAGCTAAATGGGGCAAAGAGTCACATGACTTTCAGCTCTTTTTTTTCTGGTCTGGTGTCTGTGGTTTCCCGTGGTTTTAATATGCTTGAGGATAAGATTTCATTTTGAGAAGAATGGAAGGCCAGGGTCCTCCCCCACAGGCCTGCAATCAGCACTGTTGCCCCGACGAGGGCCGTTACATTTTTATCTTTTCTAGCAAGATTTCAGACTGTGGCTTTTATGGATCGATTCATCAGTGTATTTGGGATGAAATTGGTCTTTAAGAAATAAAAATGTTATTTTAATCCTTATTTAAAACTCTGAAGATTTCGGTATTACTTGTCTATCACCGTGTAACAATGCACCACTAAATTTTTATGTTTTTAAAATACAAAACTATTCATTGGCTCACAGTTCTGTGGGTCTGTCAGCTTCTTGGGTTGGGCTCATATGTGACTCTTCCGCTGGTATTCCCTGGGGTCACTGTGGGCCCACTGTCATCCTGTGTCTCCCTGGGTTTGGAGGTCTAGATGGCCGCACTAGCAATGGGTGGCCTGTGCTGACTGTGGTGGCCTGGGTCTCCTCAGCGTGGCCTCTCATCCTCCAGGTGAGGAGACAGGGCTTTACATGTGGGCTCAGGGCAGCGTTGTAAGGAAAGCGTGGAAGCTGCAGGGGTTCTTGGGCCAAGTCTCACACGCCCCAGAATGTCACTTCTTCCTCATTCTCTTGGTGCCCAACCCAGCCCCACTTCAAGGAGAGGGGAAAATAGACTTGATAGGAGAAAACCTAAAGTCACATTGCAAAGGGACATCTGTCTAGGAATGCAAGGATAGTAGTGGTCATCTTGGCAAACAGCTTATCACGGCTTCTCATCACAATCAGAACAATAACCAAATGTTTACCGTGGTCCACCAGTCCCTGTGTCACCTGCTTCCTCTGCAGTCTTGCATTCATGCTTCCCTTCTTTCTGTCACTCAGACTCCTCACCCTTGTTGTACCTTCTGTCTGCAGTGCTCCTTCCTCCTATCTTGGCTCCTTCTTGTCATTCAGGTCTCATTAAATGTCACAGAATTTTTTTTAAAGCACTCGATTAAAGTATGATTGACATGCATATAATTCAAAGACTTTGGGGCAAAGTATAATATATATATGAAACCGTCTTCCCCTTCAAGGCCACAGACACGTCTATTGCCTCCTGAGGTTTCTTCACACCCCTATGATGACAATGATGATGATGTAAGAAGAGCACTTAATGTAAGCTCTACCTTCTTAGCGAAGTTTTAAGTACAGAACACAGTACTGTCGGCTAGGTACAATGCTGCACAGTAGATGTCCTGAACTTAATGATCTTGCAGACCTGAAACTTTGCCCCTTCGGCCCTCAGCTGCTCACGTCCCCCTCTCTCCACCAGTCCTTGGTAACCCCCACTCTGCTCTGTGCTTCTGTGAGTTTTACTGTTTTAGATTCCACTTATACGTGAGAACCCTCAGAATGTTTGAAGTTACCTCTCCCACTTTCTCAGCTGCTATTGCTGTATATGCTTTTATCTATTTTATTTATCACTCTCTGAAATTACCCTAATTTAAAAAATGGGCTTATTACTTATTCTCCCATTAGAATATAAGTTCCATGAGAGCTAGGGCGTTGTCTGTCTTCTTTACTCCTACATGCACAGGGAGGAAGATGAGCTACCCTGCAGAACCCTGGAGGGTGGGGTGATGCTCAGGCTGTACTGCACACACTGGTCATGCCAAGGGCTGCCAGAGCGGCCAACGTGAAGGGCCACCGGCCCAGCCTGAGAACGTCATGGAAGAGCTGGAGCCAGGGCTGGGGCCTGAAGGGAAGGCACGCGTTAGCGGAGTGGGCGGAGGACGAACACCTCCCCGTCAGCGTGGACGTGGGGGCAGCAGAGTGGGCACGAACGGCACGGCGGGAGCCTGGGAAGCGGCTTGAACACGTGACTCAATAAGCCGCTGCTACGTTGGCCTCTTCCCGGACTCCCCGAGCCAGCTCTGATTTGAAACATTTCATTCCATTTGCCACATAATCGAACAAAACATCTAACGTTTCAGCATCCAAACTCCATTTCTAAGGTAGAAGCAACACAAAACTCCCAGCTAAGACATTTTCTTCCTGCAGAGCGTATGTTCTGTGGTCGGGGGGTTGCCCGGCGGGGAACCCCGTTTAGATCCTTAACGGGGAACAGCAATGGTGAGGTGCGGTCTTGTGATTGTTCTAGAACAGATTGGAGGTTGGAGTCAGGAAAGGACAAGAGGTAGCGGGCTGGGGCATTTCTTTAGCCATGTGAAGTGGGGAAGGGAGATGGGGGTGGAGACACGAGGTCGAGATGTGAGAGGCATTTGGAAGAAAGCAAGCCAGGACCCTTAAGGATGGGTCAGCGGGGTCACAGATAGAGGAGAAGGGTGGCCTCACTGTCCTGTGTTCAGTCCCGCTGCGTGAGCATTTGTGTCGGGCAGTGACACAGAATTAACTTCACTCAGTGCTGTGTGTTCCATGACCGGAGGGGAAGGATGTGGCGCAGAACAGAGAGGAGCAGCCATTTCCCTGGCACCAGTTTCCAAAAGCCTAAATCCTTAGTTTATTTAAATTGCGAGATAAAGGACAATGCTGTGGCTTTTAGTATACACTCCAGGTGTACAACCAACGTCACTAATTGGGAACATTTTTGTCACCCCCAAAAGAATCCTGTACCCATTAGCAGCCACTCCTGATGCCCCTCTCCCCATCCCTTGGCAGCCACTAGCCTTTCTGTCTCTGTGGGTTTGTGTATCGTGAGCATTTCATAAATAGGATCATATACTGCATGGCCTTTTGGGACTGGCTTCTTTCACTTAGCACGTTTGCAAGGGTCACCCACGTCGTAGCATGTGTCAGCACTTCATCTCTCTTTCAAATCCATTGTATTTTTTTAATCTGTTCATCAGTTGTTGGACATTTGGGTTGTTTCTACGTTTTGGCTCTTATGAATAATGCTGACATCCTGAATTTTTGAAATGACTTTTCCTACTTTCATGGGCCCTTTTCAATATTTCACAGAAACATCTGACTGGCTCACAAATGTTAGAATGATGCCTTTAAAGTGGAAGAGCATGCCGTTCTGTTTCCCAAAGCCCTCCAGTGGCTCCCTTCTTGCTCAGAGTGAGCACAAACTCCCAAGACGTTGTATCATCTGTTCTCCTAACTCTGTGCCCTGGTTCTGTCCTTTGCCTCAGCTGCCCCAGCCTGCTCGTTGATCCTCAAACACACTGGGCATCCTTCTTCATAAGGACCTGTTTCCTTCCTCTTCTCTCAGAGATCTCAAGGGATCACTGTTACCTCCTCCAGATCTTTGCTTAAATATCACCTTCTCCGGCCAATCTTTGCTGACCCCACTATTGAAAAAAACATTTCCTGAACCCTCACTGTGCTTCGTATAACCCTCCTCTCTTCTTGCTTTATGTTTCCCTTAGAACCTATCTGTATATTTTATTTATTTATGTTGTCTATCTTGGTTAGGATGCAAACTCCATGAGGGTAGGAATTTTTATATGTTTTGTTCACTGCTGTATCCCTAGCACCTGGACTTATGTCTGGCAGATAATAGGTGTTCATTAAATATGTGCTGAATGAAGTATATATGGATATACTTCAAATTAGGCTGCTTGGGTTATCTAAAACATCACATTTCTTTGTTTTTGGATGGAAGGATAGCCATGCAGTGTGAAAATATGTCAACTCACACTGGAAGTTGTAATTAGCATGTCTTTGACTCTACTCATTAGTTTGACTAATGTAAAAAGTACAGAATGATCACTTGCTGCATGCAGTTTGTTAGAAAAAACATTGGAAACCTATGTTTCTGTGGGAGAGGTGGTGGGGAAAAAACGGGGGTGCATAGTGGTAAGAAGTTTGGGAACAAGTATTCTAAACAGCTACCTGAAAGGATCTTGTTTGATATAGTTGGTTGATTACTGAGAAATGCCAGGAAAAGAAAAAGCTGCATTCTAAACAAACACTTATCAGCGCATACCATTTGCCTGGTCTTCTGTTCAAAGGTTCTTGTTGCAACTTATTTTGGCAGCACTTGTGTAAAATTGAGGCAGCTGTGAGTGACAAAGGTTTTATTTATCTCCTGTTATTATCTGTTGACTTTTAAAGGGCTCAGAAATGGACAGTGCAGTGGCAGATTAGCTAAGCCATCAGAAAGGGTGAAGCAATGTCTTGTGAGGCCCAGGGTTCCCACAAGCCCCCCTGGAACTCTCCAAGCCAGTGGGGTCACGGGGTCCTATGAGTGAGAACATCCTAACGAACACTGTCACAGGCTGGCTGTGTGAACCGAGCCCCCAAACGGGGAAGTAAGGTGTTCAAAGCCGCACTGCCAAATAAGGACCTGGACAAGACTACTGATGTGCGGACATCAATGCCAATTGTCCTGTGATTGTAGCAGACACTTTCTGTGTATGCCTTATCTCACTTCATTGGGACTGCACCCTTGTGAGATAGGTCTTCTTTTTTCCATTTTTCCACTGAAGAGACTTGAGACTCGCAGAAGCAGAGCAACGTGCTGGAGGGCCCAGTAACGGCAGAGCTGGGATTCAGATCGAGTTATCTTGGACTGAAAATCTTCGATCTCTTTCTCTAAAGTCTGGTGTCTTCAAGTGAGAAAATCTTTTTCTCTAAAGTCTCGTAGTTCCTGCCCCTTCACATACACACATGATGATGACGACGACGACGACGACGACGACGACGACGACGACGACACATATTTACTGGGTGCCTGTGGTATAGCAGGCATTATCCTGGGAATACATAAGTAAATAAAAGGAAGAGTCCGTTCTG
>PVJL010017563.1:0-17917 GCA_004026885.1 Lyroderma lyra
CCCTAACCCACTCGTCCCCAAATAAACATTAAACTATCGATTGTGTCCATGGGTTATTTGTTTGTTCAGTTCTTTTTTTTTCTTTGCTTTCAGTTTTATATTCCGCATATGAGTGAAATCATGCAGTTCTTTGTTTTTTCTGTCTGGCTTATTTCACTTAGCATGATGATCTCCAGGTTCATCCATTTTGTTGCAAATGCTGGTGGGAGTGCAAACTGGTACAACCACTGTGGAAGGCAGTGTGGAGGTTCCTCAGAAAATTGGGAATGGAGCTACCATTTGACCCAGCAATCCCCCTTCTGGGGATCTACCCAAAGAACTTGAAAACCTTTGTCCGCAAAGACTCATGTTTGATCTTGACTCCAGTCACCTTAGTAGCATTACAATATGGAGAGGCAAAGACACGAATCTTGATGGGAAGTTTACACTGGTCTTCAAGGCAATGTATCGGGTAGGATAGTGAGGGAAAGGGAGGGGAATCACTAGACTTTCCAGCAGTGAAGCCAGGTAGAAGTAGCACTTTGATTTGTCCATGTCTTCTACCGCCTTTACTTCGAGCATATAAAGGTTCATGTCAGAGTCTTTTGAAGTCTATTTCTATTAAAAGTGAAAAGAAATATACAAGGTTCCAAAAAGAATGATGAGTTTCAATGATATTATGGAGAAAGCAGGGAGGAGAGTATATTCAGGAAAGAAAATAGATTTCCTTCATTTGAGATCTTTATTCTAGGAATAAACAGATTTCCTTTGGAACTCTGTTCTGTGGAAAGGGTTGTCGCTGGTTTATTTCTTCCATCTTGGTAATCCCTAACCTAACAGACAATAAAAAAAGGAGAAAGGAAGGAAGTTGAAAGCATAAGAAAGGGAGGGCATCTCAACAAAATGCCAGAGAGAACATGGGTAGAAAATGGAATTCATACTAAGGCAAGGCAAAGTTAGATTAACATTAACGGTCAAGGTCAGCCCTTAGTCATGATGTCTCTTGTATGATGTCTCTGACTAAGAAAAAGAGAAACTCTGTTATTCAATGCCATTTCACAGCCAAACAGTGTCACCTTTTTAATGAGGTCTTACGGTGTAGTCATATTTACTTCTGGAGATCTCCACTCCCTCTGCACCCCTTTAAAAACAGAACATTATTTATTACTTCAGAGTTGATGTTTGCTCTTAGGAATCAGAAAGGAGCAATTGCATCAGGCTTCTAGAATTCTGAAATATTCTTTCATCACATGTCCCGGGATGTACACGTAATATTAGTGATCTGTGTTAGGTTTACCAGAAGTGCTACGAATGTTATCATCGGTTTTGGACTTAGAATGCAAATTGGTATAAAAGGGTTAAGTGTAGTGATTTTATCTAAAAAAATAAAAGTAAATACCCCCTAATATTTTTAAAAGGCAAAAGACATCTTAATATACATCTTTGAGTTTTATATCTCTTTACATAGGAAAAAAAAAACACAGATTTTTTTAAAAAAGACCTGAAAGTATACAAAATAAAGAAAATATTAGTTTAGAAATTTTAATAAAACCTCCTAGTGCAAGCTATCCATTTGTATTATAGACAATAGATTTTATAAATATGGATTTCATTTTACTATCCTGAGGAAAATTGATGTCATTTCTAGACAAGCTCATTATTAGCATTATTTTGTGATAGTTATGGGTTTTAATTTTTCTTTTAAAAAAATCAATAGATGTATCTCATTTGTAAGAAATAAATGTCATTACCTTGAAATAATTTTATATCACTTTTTTGTGAGGCTGATATCATTTTCATTTTAATTTAAACTCTTTGAACAAGCAATGTAAAAGCTTCAAGATATCTTTGCCCAATTTCTCTGAACTCCCATTAAAATTTCATTAGGCCATTCATGCCAGTAAATTTGAGGAGCTGCAACAGCCGTGTTTGTAATTATCCCCAAATGAAGCTTTATGCTGACGCACAATTAGAGGGGTTAGGGAGGAGGGGAGAAAGAAATAGAGAGGGAGAGAGATGGAGGGATAGAAAGAGAGAGAGAGGGAGAGAGAGAGAGAGAGAGAGAGGCAGGAGAAAGAGGATGAGGGAGGAGGGGAGGGAGGAGAAGGGGACAGATAACAGAATGAAGCATGTACCACACATGCTAAATTCAGTTCACGATGAAGTCCACCTCCTGTCAGACCACAGGGGCCCTGTTTTTGACACATGATATTCATCCTCATGTGAGTCTGTACTGCTCCATGCATTTGTATCTCTTTTAGGGATAAAAGGCATCTTTTTATATTTATATTTCATCAGTACTTTGTGGAACTGGCATGACTAAATGGGCATATTTATGTTTGGCATTCAACACCTGTTCCTTAGCCTGGCTTGTTGTGTAACACATAGAGGTGGTTAAAACACCAATTCATTTTAGAAAGTGCATTTTCTGTGTGTCTATTTCACTGGAGACTACTTTTTTCTCCTTGAGCTTTTCAGTCTCCATCACTCATCTCTCGATGTCTTTAAATCTGGTTTTCAAACCCCCCTTTCATTGTGACACTGTTCTCTGTGGCAGTCTCCTGTCTACAAAGGTCATTTGCTATCAAGTTTACTATATATGCCTAATTTTATATTGTGCAATAAACCTTCAGCAGCCCCTCCATGTGACAACCCTGAAGGTTCAATCAGAGTTTAGATGCATCAATGTTTAATTCATTTCTCAATAAAAAATTAGCAAATCTTCAACTAAAATAAATGTTCTTGTTTTATTGCTCTGTTTTACAAGACTCTTAAAATGTTTTTTTATTATACTTTTAGTATTCAGATAGAGATAGTACCTAATTAAACTGCTAGGTTCACAGAGTAAAAGAAACTGTGAAACACGACTTGATTAAGTATGAAATATCTCTAAAACAAACATGCTCACGAAAATGAACACACACAGCAGAACAAAGTATATTTAATCTGTATAAAATAAAGTGTTTACATATTTGAGAAAAAAATAATTAGGCATTAAGAACTGAAAAGTTAAACTTGTATTTTTTTTTGTATTTTAGAGGTGAAAATGATTTAAGATATTTTATTTGGCACAGCAAATATTGTACAAACAAGGACAAAAACAAAGTCACTGAATTATTTTCCAAATTGTCAGTATCTGAAAACTTAATAACTATATTGATAACAGTATCTTTTTCCATTTCAACTGTGGGACAGTCTGAAAGTTAAAGCAAATTCAGTAAATGATTAAATGATTTACCATGTACAACAAAAAGTACTTTAGTCTCATTAAAACATGTATGTCTATATAGATCATAATTAAAATAAAAAAGAAATATTTTAGATATATCCACAGTTTTCAAAACACTTTGTACCACTGAATCTCATTCGTTTCCATGAGTGATTTCAATACAGAAATTTTAAAGGCCAGACCCATGTTACAGATCTGAAATAGAAATCAACACACCAACATATGCACATAAAAATGGATATAATTTTAAGATTCTCAATGGTCATTTGGAAGGAAAATACAAGCCGTCTTGCTGATCAAAACAGGAGGCTCTAATACTCAGTCATTTAAACCGATGCAATTTCTAA
Organism: Lyroderma lyra; assembly: GCA_004026885.1. Taxonomy (NCBI): domain Eukaryota; kingdom Metazoa; phylum Chordata; class Mammalia; order Chiroptera; family Megadermatidae; genus Lyroderma; species Lyroderma lyra. The sequence goes on from PVJL010017563.1 coordinate 3,556, forward strand.
TGGTTTTACTTGTGCTGTGGTGAATTTACTATAAATCCCACCCCCGTGACAGATTCAATCAGTCCATTTGTTGGAATGACAGGTCATATTTCTGCAGAATGATCCAGCACCAATTATTTCAAAATCACTGAAGATATTAAAAATGACAAAGAATGCAAAGAGCTGGAAGATAGCCCTCAGTACAACACGATTTCAGAAATGAAAAGCTACTGAGATAACTTCACAATTACCTGTAAGTTGCTGCTGAAAACAAATTTCTATCAAATCTTACATTAAAAACACGTAACACTTTACTTAGCTTTTGCTAAATCTGACACTGTTCTCTTCGGTAAGGTCTTTCGGTATCATAATTTTCATTGAGAAGCAGTGAAGCATGCTGACAAAAGAAAAACGTTAGGTAAGGAGACACTCTGCCTCCTAGTCCCAGCTCTGTGGCCTTGAGCAAATATTTTAACTTCTTGGAGCCACCTTGATCTCCTTGGCTGAAATACGTGAAAACATCTGCATCCCCTCCCAAAGTCTCACCTCACCGAGGCTATCACCCTTCGACGTCATACCTAGCCATGAGGGCTGTAAATGTGTAATCGCTATGTTTTTATACACCTGAAACTAACAGGAAAAAAGAATTTAAAAATAAAGAATGCTAACACCTTGTTTAGCACAGTGCAGGGGACACGGGAATCATGAAATGAATTATACAGAATAGTAAATATGTATATTTTCCCAGCATGACCAAGCCCACAGACTAGAACAATCCTTAGAATATATGGGGACCCAGGAATATATCTGACTAAAAATGTATTACAAACTTAAACAACCCCCCCCCAAAAAAAATTGCAGTTCTTTTGTCTCACAGTTGGGGGACTGAATATGCAATGTTTAAATATCCATCAGAGTGTGAATAGGTCTGAAAACTTTAAACAATAGAAACTTGCAAGATAGTATTATTATTTTCATAATTTTTGTGTTAAGAAATCTGTTTCATTGCCAAGTCATCTGATTACTCTTAAAAATTACTGTATCTTATTATTGCTTTGCAAATTATGTGTTCCACTTCCCTCATAGAAATGAGTGTTCTTCTTCTCACGGTGATTCCTTCCCTCTACTTCTTCTTTTTGTTTTTTACTGGCCCATTTTTATATTAATATATCTGATAAGCAAAATTAAATTAAAGAAAAGTGCACTATAAGCTGACTTACTGAAGTTGATTTCTAACCTCTTTTTTATATAACACTATGGTTATTAATCAAGTTAATCTCCATAAGAAGGTTATGGAATATGAAATACAGTTCTAACTATGATACAGAGAATAGTCATTCATGTCAACCTGGAACCTGAACTATTCTCTCTGAAATGTTCAAAAGTCTCATGGAGTTAAAACATAAACAAGGGGGGTTCCCTGGTGGTGTAATGGCTAGGCTTGGCACTCTCAAAGCCACAACCTGGGTTCGATTCCCACCCAGGGAACCACTACCCCCCCGCCCCAAAAATGAAAACATAATCAGGGACTCCATTTCTTCTGGAGGTCAAAAGTCTTGCCAATCCATTTACCCTGGCCAGCAGAATTGAATACAAGTCTCCTATATGGAATTAATTCCTAAACTATTTACCCTAACTTGATAGACGAGGGTTAGATATTAGCCACTTACCCATAAGAACCTTCAAATATTTGCTCTATGCTTGATTCATACTTAAATAGCCTACTCCTCATTACCATATTTTGCTGTGTATAATGTGCTCCCATGTATGATGCACACCCATGTTTTTGGCCCAAACTTTCAGGGAGGAAAAAAACCTTTCCTTTTAATTTTTTAATTCAAAATTTTATTTGTTTATGTATAAGTATTTGTGTATTATAAAGGAATTTTAACATTTATTTTTAACATATTATGATATAAGAAATTTTATTTGAACTCACAAGCATAAATAAAAGAATTAAAAACATTGATACAGATATGGAATTGATACAATTTGGGCAAAAACCTGAGCATTATACATGGCAAAATACAGTAATATAGATAGATGGATGGGTGGATTTCAGAAACAAGGGATCTACCACATATTGTGTGTGTCCTTGAGCAGATTATCCAATCTCTCTTTTTCTTGGAGTTTCAGTGTCCTTCTTTGTACAAAGAGGATAATAGCAGTAACTAATTAACCAAGTTATGAGGATTAAATGAAATGATATCTATAAAACCACTGACCCAGTGCCTGACATATAGTAAGCCCTAGTAAGTGCTGTGTGTTCATAATATTATTACTACAATTATTTTCATTATAACTATTTCATAACTACTTTTGTTACTTGGCTGTACATTGTAGAGCTTCCTCTCATATCAAAAACTTACAGGTCCATGACATGTGAAATGGTTACATGTGACTATCACATAAACGCATAATCCATTTGTCCAAACAGTACCCTTTTTTGGGAATTTACATTTTGTTACAAATTTTGTTATTTTTATTTTTATTTTATTTTTTATTACTTTTTTTTGGTTATTTTTAAAAAGTCATTGTGATGACATTTCTGAATAGTTTTTACATACTTGTGTAATTGGAAACTATTTGTTAGAAATTTACTTCAAAAATGGCTTATCTTTAATCTAGGATATGTTATTAATTTAATTATGTCATCCTTTTATGATATCGGCAAAAGTCATTAATATATAGACCATTAGTACAATACCATACCTAATTACTTTCTAATTTGAAAGTATATTACTCTATGTAATTACCATCTAAACTGACAATATTAGAGTCAATTACCTTCTCATATACTTATAATTTTTAACAGTGAATTATAAAAATTACACTAGAGTGTCAGAGTGATTTATATTAACAGCAAACATAACTTTAAAACGAATGACTAAAATATTTTGCTTAAGGGATTTGGTAATGTTAGTTACCTTTTAATCCAAACATGAGTTTGAAATTTGTAAAAATTTAAAATGTATTTGAATACTTGCCCTTCCTTCTGTTGTACTTAACCATAAATAACAAACTCCTTGAATAAGGGGGACACATTTCTATGGATTTTAGAAAATTTTACGCAACTAGCTATTTACTTGAACCAACTAGAGTATTTCCATTTGCTGAAAGTTAGCAAAGTTTCTTTACAAAAGATTTTTTTGGTAGCTTATGTGAGTTGTCTCAAAAGTCACAGACATCAATGGAAATACAGAATAATAAGAAAACCACTAACAAGGAGAGGGCAGGAGTCACCATCAGTGAGAGGCCAAGCAGAGCAAGCATGGAGATAGTTCAGATTATGTGGCTATGATAGCATTTTATGAAGGGGAGAACAAGCTTGAGATTTAATAAGGAATTCAAGGAATTAAGAAGTGTCATGTGTACTGGGTGGTGTGCAAGTTGACGATGCACTGTAGAATTGTCCACCTGGAACCTGTGTAATTCTTGCTAACCAATGTCACCCCAATAAGTCTAACAATAAAAAAAGAAGTGTAATCTAAGCCCAGGGAAACAGACTAATGAATGACCACACCTCCCATCAGTTTGCTGCCATTGATTAAGAAATCTTACTACCTATTGCCCACCTTTACTCTGAACTGGTCCTTTCCCATACAGTCGATTACTGGCCAGGTTTGCTCTCGCAGGAAAGCAAACGTGTGAAACGTGCAGATAATGCTGCTCGTGTCTTCTCATGCCACTGATGTGAGAACCTGGACCTGAGTTATTCAGTACATAACTGGCTAGCTGTAAAATTGGGACTGGATCCCAGGTTTCTCCCATCTTCTGTGTGACAGTGATTTTACCGCAATTTCTACAACCTACACACTTTTTCATTTATACAGCAAACACGCTAATGTAGCACTTGACCTTGACTTTGGCTTTTTGTACCTGGGTTCCCAATGTATGTCTCCCAAAGTTGACCTTGGCTCTTTTTATGTACTCAAGTACTGCTCATCTTGGATTATGGAACTAAAATGTCTCACATGCTGATCCATCCAACCCTGTGTTTCTACTGAGGAGGTAACTGAGCCAGGTAAAATTAAGTGACTTCTAAAAGCCAGATCCAAAGTTATAACAGGGAGGAAGCGAGGCTATTTGAATAAACTGGCTGCCTAATTGTGGCCAAAGAACATATGTCTAATATTTTTTAAGATAATGGTGAAATTACTATACCAGCATTGAGTGTTTTAAATCTTTCATTCACTTTAATGTTAATTTCAAAGGTTTTTGAATCAGTCAAAAAAAAAAAAAGACATAGCCAATGATATCTACTTTCATTTAGTATGCATGTTCTCTAATCTTATTTACATTCCACTATGTCCTTAAAGTGCCAGATGAGTTCCTAAAATAAATTTTCCTCTTTATACTAAGTATTCAAATTACTTCCCTCTTTATTCTGGTTGTTCATATCATGAGAAGACACCTGTTTGCTCTAGTCTAGGTTAATATTTGTAAGGGTAGGGCCTGAAATCATTAACGTTTTCAATAGTCCTTTAGAAACTTAATGTAAAAAAAAAAGATAGTTGTATAGAAACATTCTGAGCTTTTAGTGGTAATTGATGGAAGATAAAAGAAGTTATGGTGATAATTATGGAAATGAATGTAGAAAATGAGCTTGCCACTGTACTTGTTGCAGGGATAAGTTTAAAAGCAAGAGACAAATAAAGAAATTAGAGATGAGCTGATTCTAAAACACAACACTGTCATTGACATAAATGGTTTTCATTCATTTGATCATTGCAGAGACAATACTAATCTTTGTTTTAAATTGTACCTGATTTATGTATTTATCTTCTGTACTGTATGCTTATTGAGTTAAAACTTAAGCTTTTCACGGATTACTGGGTTGAGACACAAAACATTTGAAAAGGTTAAATCCTTTTTAGTTTAAGGTTAAGGTTTCTAGATTAGACCTTTCATATGTAATGGGAAAGTAACACACTCTCTTAAGAATAACTAAAGAATTTTTTAAATAAAGATTTCTGCAAGTATTAAAAAAACCCCTGATAATAGTCTAATTTCCCTATTAAATTCTATTACATGCTATAATTTTCCAATGTGTCATTGTCCATTTTAAAGAGATCAATTATCATTTATTTAATGTCATTTATTCAGATCTCAAGAATTCTGAAAACTAAACATGATATGCACAAGAAATCTAAGTCCTTGTATATTTGAGTATGAGGTGCAAGAGAGACAGCCTATAAGTACCAATGTGACAACTCTTCATACACAATAAATCTGTGAAAAGTAAATGTAACTTTCCTCTATCAGCAAGTTCAACATCAACAATATGCCTGTTTGAGATTTATTTTGCATATGACAGTGTATTATGGATTTCGGATCCTATGAGAAGCAAGCAAACAAACCAATAAACAAACAAACAAATTCCTGTTCCTTAAGAGCCTTACAATCTAGAGAAAGCGGGCCCCAACCCCTTGAACTGGTTACAACCGGCGGTGGCGACCGAGCTGGCAGCCCGCGGCGGGAGGGCCCCCATCGGGGCGGGGAGAGGGCGAACCCGCAGGCCCGGAGGAGCAGGAGTTCGCATGGTCCTACCTAACACCGTCGGGCAGCGTCCCCTGCAGTGGCGACGGCAGCGACATTCCTGGGGAGCGCTCTTACCTCCGCCGTCGCCGCCGCTGCCGCCTCCTTCTCCTCCTCCACTCACTGCTCGCCTCTCTTTCCCGCAGCGCTCAACCAGCGTCGCGGTCCTTCAGTAACCTCCCGCGCCCTCCCCAACACCCACGCCAGGAAGCCTTGAGCCCTATGGCTCCCGCAGTCGGGTAACCCACCCTCCCTCCCTCCCCGCCACCAGTAGCGACCCGTCCCTCCCCACTTCCCCTGCGCCGGCGACCGCGCCGGGTTCCCTCGAGCTAAAGGATCTCTCTCCTCTCCCGAACTTGACCTCAGCATCTCTCCCAGCGCGCACCGCTAGAACGCGCGCGCGCAGCCACCCACTCGGCAGGGGTCAGACTCAATTTACCTTTCTGGATTCCACCTCTGAAACCTGCTTTTCATTCTTGCCTGTTCATCATTGAAGCTATTTCACTGTGTATCTTGATTTTTATCAGGACTTGCTCCTTAGATAGTCTAACTTTCCCTTGCTGTCGGCCTGCCCTCATCTAGGACCATCTTTCTTACTTTCTCCTTAGCCTGGCAATTCCAAACCAGGACACTCTTCTGTTCACAGGCCCAGATTCTGCTCTTGAGACCTAGCTGGCCAAAGAGGCACCTTCTTAACTCCCTCTCTCCCTTCCCGTGACACAACCACTGCCCCTGGCCAGGATAATGGCTGCAGCAGCAAGATCTGGGGCTTTAGTTGACTTTAAGTATAATATAAGTCATTATTGTCCCACAGATGCTACAAAAGCACATAGTTTTGTATAATTCATTAGTAGAAGTACAACAAATACCATGATGTGAAGTGGCCCCATTACACTTGAAATAGATCACATCCATTTTGGACATCCTATTAAGGACAACACAAATTTGCCTTCTCCAGAGGAGGCAAACCGGAATGCAGAAAGATTTTCAGACCCTCTCTTGGAAAACAGAAAATCTAGGGGGAGCTGAGTTCATTGTTAGAATATCTATCATGGAAAAAAAAACCTTTTTAGAAATTGTTAGCATAATTTTCTATAATAAATAAAGGTTAAATTAAGTGAAGATTTTATTTGCTTACTATTAGGAGGAATGCATTCTCAGTAAAAATTCAAAATGGGCTGTTTTCATAGGAGATATACAGTAGACTGTTAACCAGCACTCAAACAACTGGCACTCTGAAGCAACCAGCAAAAATTTTTTCATATACATACATACATACATGTACATACCTATCTCTCCAGGGTCATTTGTTAACACTCTTAAAAATATAATATATAGTTCCCTGATGGTGTAGTGGCTTAAGGCTTTGGTGCTGGCGCTGTCAGTGCTGCGGCCTGGGTTTGATTCCCAGTCAGGGAGCTACCCACATACCAAAAAGCAAAATAAATAAATAAACAAACAAACAAATAAATAAATAAATAAATAAATAGAAAAAATATAATATATAAGTAAATATATTTATTAAATAAATTTATTAGTATATTATATATTTTTATTAATCAAATAACATATTAATATATATTAAGAGTGTAAAGATACCAAATATTCTATAGTGTGTGCACTATGAGAGAAGTTGGACTGCATCATTTCTGAGGTCCCTTTAGCTTCTAAAATTTCAATCCTTTGAATTTCTAAAGCACCCATTTCAGCCTATTTTCATAATTTATACATGTAGTTGTCTTATTGGTCCCAATATATTGCAAGCTCCTTGAATATAGGGCTCTATTCTATCTTATTTACCTTAGCTATCATACATAATATACAGATTTGTTCAATAGGCATCTGATGAATCATTGGATGGATGGATGAATGAAACAAGAATCATGTGGACTCTTCCCAGAGTTCTCCTTTGACCTTGAGAAATCCCTCAATATTTTTCCTAATTAATAAAATTAACATAAACCAACAATCCCACTCACTGTATGTTAGAGGAAATAGCTAAGTAAGACACTGGAAACATAAACCTTTTCAGCCAAAACATAGTAAAAGAGTATTTCAATGATCTTTTCTCTTATCACAAAACTTTCTATTAAAATTGGCTTTTTTTTTCCCCTGTTTTCAAATCATGGAGTTTTGTAGCAGACATTTCAGGCTTAGATGCATTTTTATCTAAGAGTTTGTTTGTTTGTTTGTTTTCCTTTGCTAGTTCCTTGTAGTAAATCTTTACAGAGCCACAAAACCATTTTGTGGCATGGGTTAGGCTACACTGAATAATAGAGCTTGTTTTACTACCTAAATTCAAAGAGATACGTAAAAAACTTCCTTATTAATCACCAGCAGCAGCAGCAGCAGCAGCAGCATAAACACATATTTATCAAGGGTCAAAGCAAGAGATTATTCACTTTTTTTAGATTAACATGAATTTGCCCTTGCAGTGGACATCTGTTGAGTTATCTTCCTGAGCCCTAGTCCCATCCTATTGACCCTATTCACAACTATAGTTACACAAACCTGGAGTCACCACAGCCTCTGTCAAAATCCAAGTTTGAGATTAAATGTCAGGCTCTCTCCTTGTATCTGTGTCCATAACATGTCAATATAAGGCTTACTTTTGTCATATTTCCCAGTGTCTTCCAAATATCATAAGAAACCTTCCTCATGCATATATTGTTTTTTAATTGTCTTTATAATGTGTATGCTTGAATTATTGGGTCAATGCTGATTGCAATCTCTTGGAGAGTATTAATATTGTGTTAACATTAACTTAGTCAATATTTAAGTTGCAAGTAATATTGGAAGTACTTTAAGAAAATATAGAAAATTTATTTTAAAACTATCAGAGTATCTAATGAAGTTTAAGAACACAGAGATTGATAGCAACAGTAGCAGGACTAGAATCTTGTTTGTTGATTAAGTGTGTTGCTTGGACAATTATTGAAATTCAGTTGTTAACATTTTTTCTTATATCCTAATTATTTTCAACAACTGTTGGACTTTTTTTTTTCAGTTTTATTTCAAGTAGGTTGTTCTGGCTAAGAACATCTCTTTAAAAACCACAGTGTTTTATTTGCCACCTAACATTTTTTATCAGACAGTCTATCAATCTCAGTACCACAAAATCTCTACTGATAAGATCTCCTTCAATATCATATTATAATCTTCTGTTCTTCAAGATCCCAAATTGCTTTCTGAAGTCTTTACAAGAAATTAAACAGAAATTATAATTAGGTGTTCATTGTTTCTTCATCCTGTAAAAACTGTGAATTTGTATTTGCTGCATATGAGAATGCTATTTACCAGAAGACTATTGCACTCAAGTCAGAGGCATAGCAGGGGCTATGCAAGCTTTATCAGAAGCTAGGTCAGCTCCCTGCCACCAGAGGGCGACCTAACCTAATAATGTGGATGTGTGACTCTCAGGAAGGGTGACTTAGAATGTGGAGTCAGCCCCAAATTATTGAGGAGGGTATTTCACAAAGAACATATACTTGGAAAATTAAAATAAGCATACACATGACCCAAATCTTCCATTTTTTCTATTCCTTGTTTCAAAAAAAAATAAATAAAGGTTCATTCACTCAGGACATACTTACTGTTGGCTACTTGGTATTTTTATTTCTTGCCTTGGTTATTTTTAATTCCTGTGGTTGCCTCCTGCTGTCTGGGATAACAATGGAACTGTTCCTTTAGGTCAAAAATTATGTAGAAAATAATACATTATAATATTTCAACTCACTACCTAAAATTGAAAGGTACTCCTAACCCTTAGGGACCCCTTCCTGTTTTAAAGATTCACTGAGGCATCTGTTTCATTACCCTCCCTGTTCCCCTTCCTTCCCACTGTTCCTAAAGCAACAGAATTCTCATGATCTAACCCAAATTCCTGACAGGTGAGTAGAAACCCACTTGCCCCTCCTTTGTCCATAGTGATGGAAACAGCTTGTTAAACACACAGAATGTTTTGTTATATCCTTTCCTCAGACTTTTACTTTTCTAGTGAAATAACATGCATTCTTTCTAGCTTCCTTTCAGACATTACCTAGCGCTGCTACTTTCCAACTTTTCAATTGCTTTGGTGCCCTGTTCTAAAAACAGGTAGATTGGTTGATTTCATCATTTTTGGCACCCTCTTGTCCCAAAAGCCCTGCATTTGTTTGTCTCTTGTGGAGCCAAGTACATCATTGGTGGGGTGGTAGGTGTTTTCTTGTTTACTTTGGTTTTAGTTCAAACACACAGCAGAACCACTCAGTTTGAATTCATGCTGCTTTCTAGTCCTTCAGCAGAGCATGAAAGCAGCACCACCCCACCCCACCCCCGCGCCCATCCTCAGTTCTGCTCCAACCTGCATATCATTGTCTGAAATCAGTCCTTTGACCCTCAAATGCAGCTACCCTGCAAGTCACAAACCCCTCCCTGCTGGAAGAGTTTTTTGGGCAGGCTGCAGACAAAGCCCAGCTTGCAGGGGCCTATGAGGGGAGGAGACTTGGAAGTTAGGTGGCTGCTGTCCTCAGTGCACATCAGTCACAGCATTTGTCCCTAATAATATGTCATGAAGACAATCTTTCTGGAAAACAAATTAAATGGTTGCTGCAATCTGTGTGGAGGGCTTCCAAGCCCTGTGTCACACTGCAAATATATGGGCATTAAGGAGTATGTTCTTTTGGCTCCAGACCTGAAAACCAGCTGTGCCCTGAGACTTAACCAGCAGCCCAGGGACCAGACAAACACTGTGCCTGCTGAATGCTGTGTCCTTTCCTCTCCAGCAGACACTCCTATTCAAACTCAAACAGCATCCTGTTGGATTGAAGGGGACTGTCACAAACTCACACACAGCGGAAAGTCAAAGTGGGAGCACATTTTCTATAGAGAATGAGTGGCTGTCCTCTCCTCCTCCTTTTCTTTCTTTGCCTCAAACTTTGGACTTTTAATTAGAATTTTAAAAAGAAGCAAGACTAGATCTGCTGTTTCCCATTCTCAGCAAGCACTGTGGGAAAAAATTGGTCTCTCCAGTGCTTAGCATATTAAATATTAACTACCAAATAAGAACAGCAAATCCATTCCCCAGCCTCTCTCCTCTTCCTAACACAAGAAATATTGGATATATAAATTAATAGTAGTGGTAAACATTTCTTTAAGTCTTTTTGCCCTGCCACCTACCTGTGCTAAACACTTGGCATACATTATGTTATGTAATTTTCACTACAACCTTTTCAGGTATTATTACTATTATTCCTACTTTACAAATAGAGAAATGGAGGCTGGTAGGGTATAAGATATTTGCTCAATATCTCACAGCCAGTAAGATGAGCTTTGACTCAGCACTTGTAACCATAGTCTGATTTGGACTTTAAAACTATACTAGAATGGAGCACGCATATAAGCAGCATACCTCAGGTTTTATGTCACCAATCACTCACCTATAGTTCATCTAAGATCCCATGCTGTAAAAATATGCATCATGTCCCACCAGTTTCTCTAAGCAAAGGAAAACTTGAAAATCTCCTGGACTCAGTGACTCCATGGATTTAGGAGAGAATCCAGATTGGAGAGACCAGTTCTGGCTTCTTGAGTGGTCAGTGGACCTTTCTTTTGTCTCTGTCCTTCAACCCCTGGATTCACATAGCAGCTACTATAAGCTGAGGGAGGGTGGGTCTCCCAAATTGCTCAGGTTTTAACCCTTGATGTTGACATTGACATTAAGCTTCTTGAGCCATATGGCAGATATCTCATTCTAAATTAATAGAATACTTTTACACAATTGAAGATCAACAGATGTTAATCAGTACATTTTATTGGAGTGGTTTGAGTGCTCCTGACCCTGCTGGGCACTGTAGAAAATAAAGGAATGTGAAACATGGCCACTGGTGTGAATTTGGACATTAGAAAAGGGACAGACTTATGACTCCATGTCACCCTAAATGGCACTGAATTCCTGGAGCCAGCCAGTCACCCTGGGGATACACTGTGCTTTCTGGTCCAGTAGAAATATAATAAATGTTTTATAGCAGCAGCTATTCAAGCTTAAAAATTACCTAGGATACAAAGAGCTTTTGTTTATGTGTGTTATATGTAATGGCATTTATGATATTTGAAACTGAAGCAGATAAATTTTTTAAATTGTTGTATATGAATTTATTATAAAATAACAATAATAAACTCATTGCACATAACTTGTTATATAAAAAATAATTGCATTTTCCTGAAATATTAGTGAGAAAGATGGCATTGATTTACTTTTTATTCACATATCTTTAATAGGTGACTTAATAAAAGAGAGCATGATTTTCATATCTGCTTCTTCATTTATTATCTGTTGCGATATGTTGTTTTGATGGAAAGATATGAAGAAAATATAGCCTCTCACAGATATGAAAGTTGAAAAAGGAGGACGTACCAGATCCCCAGAATTGTTTTGGGGACCTCTAAGTGTCCCCACACTTTGAGACCAGTGATGTTTACTGGGTGTTTGGGCACAGGCAGCTTGCAAGGCCGAAAGGCAGCCCAGAGAAGTTGCCACAGAGATGTGCATACATAGGAACAAATTACACAGGGAAAGACAGACTGGAAGGGAGAGGAAGGGGGACGAGTGACTGTACGGGAGTCAAACTGCTCCTATCACTAACTTTAAAGTAGGAATCTCCAAATACTGTGTTTTGCTGTGTAAAATTCACATTTTTTGCCCAAATTTGTGAGGGAAAAATAAGAATGCATAACATACATGGGTAGTACTAATTCTGTATTAATACAAATGTTTTTATTCTTTTATTTGTCCTTATGAATTAAAAGTGTAACTCTAGAAATCAATAATGATATTCGTATGCAAAATAATATCCTGGAATATGATCATCGGGCTTTTCTCATTGTTATATTTAGTCTTGTGTTTTGTAATTATTGGTTACATGAAACTTCTTGAACCATAATGTTAAACACTAAATGCTAAAATTTCTATAATATAAAAGACAAGTACCTAAATGTAAACAAATAAACATTTGAATTAAATAATTAAAATGAAAGACTTTTTCCCTGAAAGTCTGGGTGAAAAACGTGGGTACGCATTACACTCGGGAGCACATTATGCATGGGAAAATATGGTAATCATTATTCACAACTCTTTATTTTCCTTACTCCGAGTCAAATGGCATAGCTATCAGAGTACGCCAGGTAGGGAAATAGCATTATTGAGGCTCAAGTGACCTGAAACGTATTGACTTCAGATCTTGGCAGGAGTTGGCCTCAGGGCTGGAACTTCCCTAACTCTAGCTACATGCTTTGTTGAGATAGGTTTGGTTCTTCTGAATGTAAACACAGGGAAATGTGTGACCTCTCTCCTCTCTTTAGTCAAGGCCTGTTGGGAGGTGAGGCTGAAATGCATATTGGAAACAGATTCAATGTTGTGTAGAGTTGAATATATCTTTAGTAATGTGGTGAAGGTATCTTTATCAAGTGTGGCCTCTCAGTTTCTGTGTCTCTAAGAATGGTAGGTCTTAGTCACCAGGCTTGGGCCTGCCTTCCCTATGGCTAACCCAGTGAAGATTTATGAGGCTCTTGTCCAGAGTGAAGGGTCAGGGTCTTTGGCCAGCAAATACAGTGAAACTAAGGGGTCCTCCTGGAATTGAATCCCCAACCCTCACCTCATTAACACCACTTGGGCAATTGGCCACCATGAATATTAAAGCATAACAAATGAGATACTAAATTATATGCCCGTGGCCATTTTTCACCAGTCTTTTAAAGCTGTATCAATCTTGCTGGCAAAATGTATGTAAGAGGCCTGGTTATGTGAGAAAATCCTCAGGACCAATACGTCATTTGAGAATCGATCAGAGGGGGAAATAAATACATACATTTTATTTCAATAATCAGCCTTCAGATTTTGTTAGGCCTTTAAAGGTACAGCAGTGCTGAAAAAATAGAAATGAAAAAAATCTAATTTGTCCCCATAGACATAGGGTTGTTATGTGCTTTCCAGCTGCTACTGATATTGGCTGTGTAGTGACCAACATTCAAAGGCTGCCGATTCTTTGGGCTAGCTTGGAACAACTTGAGCATTCCAAAGGTATTTTACTGCTCTGTGGGCACCTCACTGAAGTCCTAGTAATGACTGATGGCTTTCTACAGGGGTTTAGAAACCTGGGAGGCTTGTTTTTCTCTGATGAGACTCCAGTAGCAGCTATATCTTCTAAGACCTCAAGTCCAAGTCTTCTAATTCTCTACTAAGAGTAACTAGTTTTAGGAGACACTCAGTTTTTTTTTTTGTTTTGTTTTGTTTTTAATTTTTATCCATTTATTTTTATGCATGTTCTTTAGGAAAATTAACTGAATAGTCAGTACCCAGTACAGGCATACAGATTTCAGTAGGCAACAAACCTTCTCAAATCTTACTTTATGTTTTTTGCAAGAGTGTCTCAGGACATGGGATTATACCTTCTTCATTTTAGAGACCTGCTTTCCTAAGGTCTAGGATTTTTTTTTTAATTCATTTTTATTGTTAGACTTATTGGGGTGACATCTGTTAGCAAGGATTACATAGGTTTCAGGCATACAATTCTACAGTGCATTGTCAACTTGATGTATAATAAGTTCACCACCTAATGTGACTTCTCTTTCCATTACCTTATATTTAGCTTCCCCCCTCCTCTCCCACCACTCCCCTTTCTCCCCTCCCTAACCCACTCATCCCCAAATAAACATTAAACTATTGATTGTGTCCATGGGTTATTTGTTTGTTCATTTCTTTTTTTCTTTGCTTTCAGTTTTATATTCCGCATATGAGTGAAATCATGCAGTTCTTTGTTTTTTCTGTCTGGCTTATTTCACTTAGCATGATGATCTCCAGGTCCATCCA
>PVJL010017564.1:0-17912 GCA_004026885.1 Lyroderma lyra
ATAAACATTAAACTATTGATTGTGTCCATGGGTTATTTGTTTGTTCATTTCTTTTTTTTTCTTTGCTTTCAGTTTTATATTCCGCATATGAGTGAAATCATGCAGTTCTTTGTTTTTTCTGTCTGGCTTATTTCACTTAGCATGATGATCTCCAGGTCCATCCATTTTGTTGCAAATGGCAATATTTCATCTTTTCTTAAATTGTATTTCTAATGAAGAAATATTAAAATTGATGCTTAATGAACTGATTATACATCAAGTTGACAATGCACTGTAGAATTGTATGCCTGAAGCCTATGTAATCCTTGCTAACAGATGTCACCCCAATAAAATAAAATAAAATAAAATAAAACAATAGATTAATGAAACAAAACATTTGGTATGCTGTTTTGAGAAAAGCTAAAAACCAGTGATAGACTGAGTTCTTAATTTTATTAAAAGAGACTGGGTAAAGCGTTAAAGGCATATAACCTAAGGATATTTGCTTAAATTTATTTGAATTAAGACTTTACAGGTAAAGATTCCCTGTCCCTTTCTTTTAAAAATGTCATCTAGACATCCAATTGTGTGCAGCATTTGAGCCAGAGGCCTGCTCTATTGAGAGAAAATGGGTTTAGCAAGGCTGCCTATGTACTTGGAATCTGAGGTTCAAGGGTCTTGCAGGGCTGTGCAGAAGTTGATGAACAAGGACACTACTGAGGATGTGGATCCTGGCTGGCTAAGGGGAAGGAGGAAAACAACATTTCCTGCAAGGCAGAGGAATCATAAACAGGGCAAAAGGATGGGGGGTGGGCAACATCATTTTGCAATTAACAAGTTACATCCCCTGTCATTCCTGGGATATAAAATAAACCTGCTGCAAACCTGAAAACTCTCTGTGTCTTTATCAGAGCACAGGAAACCACCTGGTCCCAGCTTTGCTATCTGTTACATATATATATATGTGTGTGTGTGTGTGTGTGTGTGTGTGTGTGTGTGTGTGTGTGTGTGTGTTTCTTAATTCCCTGTGACCTCCTGTCTAATTCGGTCCTCCCCACACAGGTCATGGGGCAAATGGCACCTAAACAGAAACCTGAGGATGGAGGAACTGTAAATGTCAGGCAAGAAAACATTCCTGGAAGGCATATGCTATTAAAATAGTGTTAAAAGACATCAGCTTTTGACAACTGAGGTAGTTGGGAGTGCATTATGAGAGCCAAGTATAAAACTTGGAACATTCAACATCTATACGCAGATAAATTAAAATGTATGTTGCAAGCTAAAGATAGTAATGTTGTAAGGCATTAGCTTTTAGAATTTTTGGATTTTGTGCAAAGAGTTTGTCCTTGGTTTCCAGAGGATGGAACCGTTAACTTCCAAATATGAGAAAAAGTAGGGAAACAGCTATGTGATCCATATGTCCCTGATGGACCTGAAATAACTCCTCTTCATGACTTCACCTTGTGGATGTTAATACAGGAATGTCTGAACTAGTGGTCCACATGTTCTCATTTACCTGAGGATCACGAAGCCCCCTTGCCATGATCTGCGACTCCAACAAAGATAATTCAGGGTTATGAAAAGTTAAAAACACTTTGAGGCAAAATACTGGGAAAACATGTGGCTACTGGTCATTGGTGGGGACCAGATCCAGTACTAATTTGGGGAAGAGGATTTGTTTGTGATTTTCCAGAAGGAGATTTATAACCTACCTGGGTACTGGAGATATTAGTTAAGCATGTACCCCAGGAAACTCATTCCACCATTGAGGAGAATGTGTCTGACAGAGCTTGTGACTTCCAGATATATTCTGACTCAGTTTAAATTAATAATTTAGAGAAAAACCTTGTAATCTGTGTCTGCTCAATGTATTTCAAAAATGTCACATCGCCAGCCTCAATAATCATTCTAAAATTTGTGATATCTAATGATTAAACTTATTTGGGTTTTCTAGACTTTAGCTTATTATCCTAGTGAAGGTAAATCCATGCTTGTTAATTGTATCATCCCCAATCCACTCTTGGATAGGCGGTGACCCCTGGGTGATGCAGACTCCATCCTGTACTGATAGCTTTGAGGCCTGCTTTTCAGACAATGCTTTTGAATCTACAAACCAGGTCTGGGTCTTTTTATCTAGGGACCATTGGAATTTAGAAGTCACCTGGCAAGGATTCCAGCTCATCTCAACCAACGGTATCAACATGGAGGATCTTGAGATCTCTTTCCCTTTATAGATCAGATAGGGTGAAAACTCCATTGATACCTATTGGGATAGGTAGAGGCAATGACCATCCTCAGCAGGAAGAAGATATAGAATGTAAGAGCTCCAGCCCCTCATCTTCCCATGGAGATTTGTGGGGATAATGATTCTCAAGAGAATCTGAGAAAGGCGCATAGGATAGGAAGATCTTGGGCCCCCTCCCATGAGACTCACTCTGCTGAAGTTTCACAGCATTGATATCACCACCTCTTTTTAAAAAAGGAAAATGGAATATGTGGGCAGTACTTAAGCCATAGGAAAGGTCTATTCAGAGAAAATGAATTTAGCAAGGCTTCCTATGTACTTGGAATCTGAAAGTAGGGGGTCTTGCGAAGCTGCCTAAAACTTGGTGAACAACAACATCGCTTAAGATGTGGTTTCTGGCTAGCTAAGGGGAAGGAGGAAAGCAACATTGCCTGAAAGGCAGAGGAATCATAAATAGGAGGAAAGAATGAGAGTGGGCTACATTATTTTGCAATTAAGAAGTTACACTCCCTGTTGTTGTTGTTCTTGGGAATTAAAATAAACCTGCAGCAGAACTGAAGGGCCTCTGTGTCTCCATCATAGTTATTTGTTATGTCTGTGTGTGCATCCGTGTGTTCTTTTTAATGCTCCCTCGCCTCTCTTCCATTTCTGTTCTCCCCGTGCAGGTTGTGGGGCATCAAATGAAGTCTACTTTTAAAAGACAAAGTCAAAATATTTAAAAATTACATGAAAGTGAGATAACAGTAAAGCTAGTAGTAGGATAAAGGCACAGACAGGACATTTATTATATTATTTCCTCGTTGAACTTTCTTATTTACCTTCTATGAATGCTTATTAAATGCATCCAATATAGTATAGTTAAGTGTACGAATTTCTCATATTAACACTCCAAGAGTCCTAAAATGTGAAATGTGAGGTATATAAAAGCTAGACTAATGGGGAAAACATTTAACTTTAAGGATGCATTGACAATGGTGTATCAGATTACAAAAGGCTGCATGTAAGATTTCTCTTGATTCTAAAAGCCAAGACAATTCCTTTGCCCAGTTTACTTGTCGCACCTCAATTCCACTGGGATTCTTGGTGCATTGGGCTCTTTGACTGGAATGATGGAATGTAGTCAGAAAACTATGTGGGCCTGGATTTGTAAACAATCTGTCCTATGAACCAACCCCCATATCTATCAGGGCAGTGATACTCAAGAGTGGAAAATTCATACAGCAGCTGGGCATGTATGGCATGCCTCTGATGGACCTGCTAGCAGAGTTTTTCAGAACCTGGCTATTGCTCTCAGACAGCCAATTCCCATTGGTTTTCTGAAAGACTTGGGTACACAGAGAGGACCATTTGCCCTCATCTGCCAAGTACCCTCCTCAGGTGTTTAGTCCGAGGACTGACTGGCCTATGCAGACTAGCCACATCATAATGGAGCTTATGGCAGTCAGGGAGCATCCCATGATACCAGTCAGAGGCAGGTGCTTAAAGATAGGAACCAGACTGGACTCCCCCAAGGCTGGAGAGATAGGCAGGTTTAATGGGGAAGCCCACCCAAGATATCTTTTTCTACAATTTACTGGCAGTATTAAAAATCCCTCACCTAATTCTTTCAGATAGTGGCAGAGATGGCGACCTGATTCCTAATCATGGAGAACCTACAGAATATAGATGAGCCCTAATCCCCACCTCGCAGAGTCACCAAGGTGCTCTGGCCTCACACTGTTCTTAAAGACCCTAGTTGCCCCAGGTCCTTGGCCCTGTTCCACCCCTCACTCATATCGCAGGCCCTCATTTTTCTGTGTCCTCTTACCTCTCCGAAGCCCTGAGTTTTTGGACCCCTGTCTCAAAACTCTCCTTAGAGTGTTCCCTGGGGTTGTAGTGGCTATGCTTCAGCACTATTAATGCAGTGGCCTGGGTTCAATTTCCAGCCTGGAAACAACCACCAAAAAGAACAAAAATCTGTCTTTATCTCAGCTCCCTACACTGGTGACATTGTGGGGTAAAAATTAAGGCTCACTCCCATTCTGTATGGTGACGATGAATTGGGGTCTTATTGCATTCTCAGCTAGTATGTGAATGGATTAGGTAAGGGCTTCCTGGTACTTCTTGCACACTGCAGAAAGAGATACCTTGGGTAGGCTACCCCATTGAAGTTGACTCTGGTGCCACAGCCAGGGCTAAAATACTTGCTCCTGATGGAAAAAAAGGGCTTATTGGCCAAGTTCAGGAGCACTTTTGGCAGTGGAAACAGTAGTCATGCCAAGGTTGTTCAAAAGTCACCACACTGAAACACTTATAACATATAGTGGTGTAGTTCTTGCATCCAGCACAATTCTGGGCCACGAAATTCTTGTAGCAATCCACATAGAAATACTGGTTATCCATAGTGTTGAAAGGCTTCCCAGGAAGCTTCTTAGAACAGGTAACACACACAATGCATTCAGCATGGAACAGACTGTTATGGTAAGTGATTCCGCTGGATGTGATAACCTTGTTGCAGTGCACTAAATGTTTGGCAAACTTGGCCTTGTTGCAAGTCATGCAGTAGAACTCCTCCACTTTAGAAATTGAGCTTCCAGTTTCAATGAGTTCTTTACAGTTGCTGCAGTTGAAACAGTCTTTGTGCCAGAGGATTCCATTGTACTCCATATTCCAATGTCCTGCAACAAAAGACTTGTTGCGGCCTTCGAAATTGAGGGAGTTTTCCAGCATCGTGCACTTGTTGCACAGAATGTATTGGTGTTTGGCCACAAATATTTCACTGACTGAGAGGTGAAGGCACTTGGTACAGCAAAAGTGGGTGATGTTCCAATAACTGTTCTTATAGTGCAACTCTTTGGAGTCTGCAGTGATGGGCTTGCTACGATCCCTACAGGTGTTGGCACAAAATTGTTGAAGCAATTCAGGTAGCAGTGGTGGCTGTCCTTTAGGCATATCCTCTTTTTCAGGGGATTTCTGCAGTAGTGGGTGTCCAACTTCTCAGCTGTAGTAACCACCTTTTACCTAAAGTGATCTCACAATGACTGTATGAAAAATAAATATATTCAGCAAGTGGAAATATACAGTTGTCAACAACTTCCATTATGCTGCCTGATGGTGCACAGCAGTACAGTTGTTCATGTGGTATTGCTCTCTGGACACAGACCTAAAGGCTGTGGTGGCTGCAACAGGTGTGGTAGTGCCACAGAGGAAACTTTTGAAACTGGGAAATGAACAGCCTAGATCTGGGCTACAACATGGGAGGGCGAGGCATCCACCTGTCCAGGCCTGCCAGTTCTAAAGGGAAGGTTTTGTGCTGACACCACAAAACTGAACAGGAAGGGCCCACATGCAGTGGTGTTTGACTTTACTGGTTTATGCCCTGACAGACAAGTGTGTTTAGTCTTCATGAGTTTGCTGGGGCTCTAGAAGAAGGTAAGGATATGGTCGTTCAAGATGTCCATAGATTTTATTTTAGACAGAAGTTTCTAGAACACTAAAAAGTATCTCTGAGCTCTCCATGCCCTTCCTAACAGGACAGGAACTCTAGGAACCAGTTGGGATTGAGGCCAGCCTAGATTTTTTAACTTAGAATGCCATGAGTACCTCACCCTAAATCGCTGGACCGGGGCTAAAAGTTGGAGTGGGAAAGACTAAGCGGTCTTGGCTAAAGACCACTTGTGTAGCTACATAGCAAAAGCAGTACCTCAGAAAATAACTGGGAGTTTGGCCACAGGTGTGTTAAGTGGGGGAGCACAGCTCTCCTTGGCTACCTTATGGACTGCCTGCCATTTGTCTGGGGAATCTAAATAAAAAAGGTCACTGGGCTGCAGCACCCAAGTTTCCCTGAGTGGGGATAGGAGGGTGAGATAAAAATGGCCTCTGCCCTTTAGCTTTGCTTCATCAGACAGGCCTCTAGCAAAAACCACACCACATGAGGGCTGTACCACAAACGTCCTGGCAGAGACTGTCGGAGGTGCTGCTGTACCATAAATCCAGAAATGGTGCCACAAATGCTCAGGGGCAAACATAAAACATAGGCTAAGGTTGAAACCTGGGAGCTGAGGTTCAAAGCACTGGCACACCCACAAAATCTTGCCACTGCTACTTTAGTCAACTCAGCTTTATCAACGTGTTTTTCTCCCAGGACATATAAAGAGCACCATTGAATTGAAAGAGAGGGGGTGTGTGTGTGTGTGTGTGTGTATGTGTGTGTGTGTGTGGTGGGCGTGGCTAAAGGTTTTCTGCATATAGTGAATTGTGGGAAAACTGTACCACTTTACATTACCCAGCTCCCAAGACTCAGGTGTGCAGGCCATTTCTGAGATACTGAGTGAGGAACCAAAAACGTATTTAAAAAGAAAAAATCTGCACCTCACTTCAGCTGTATTACCCTCTTTATTCTAATTTTACATGTGTGTCCTCATCAAGTACCAAGTCAAAACTTTTTGCTCATTGATTACTCTGAAGAAAAATCAACTGTATGCTCTGACTCTGAGAAAATATTTCAAGAGTAGAGAGAAGGTTGTCACAGTTTCTCCATATCCCCAAAGAGATTACCAGTGTGGGATATGAGCTCTCCTAAGATGCAGATCTGATTGCATGATGCAGCAGCACAGCATTTCATTCTTTAAGAGGAGATCTCTGCCCTACAGTTTGTAACTTCTGCCACCTTATCATTTTATATTTCAGAGGAAACATTTGGCCAAATACTGCTAGAGCTGGATTACTTTAACTCCTACTTTATCCTTAAACCATACTTGATTTTTAAAATGAAGAATAAAGTCTCTACTATAAACAACATGTGGGAAGATCAATGGCTAAATGTCAGAAGAAATTACTAATAACGTTCCAATACTAAAACTGTAAAAAATGCTTTTGTTCTGAGAGCGGTTTCTTTCCCATGTGAAATAATACAAAATTCATTATCATTTTAATTACAACTGAAAGGTAAATATCTTGGAAGTTTAGAAATACATTTTGAAGAATATAAAATATTTCAGTATGTTTATGGTCAAATACTAAAAAATAAAAATTAAAAAAAAACCAAACCTAACACACTTTTGTTGCATTAGAGTCCCTATGAATTGTTTAAGTTCATGAAAATGTATTTTAAGTCCATTTATTGAAATTTGCCCATAATTTTCTATTGTAAATTATTTCAGTGAATTTGTCATTTAAATGAACAGAAGTTTAAATATGTGAGTAACTTGAACAGAATGATCACTTGATAAAATGGAGGGGGGTCAATTTAGTCTCATAACTTTTATCTTTTTACAAAATGCTGAAATAATTTGAAAAGAACCCAAGTGAAAATCTTTCAAATGAACTTTCATTAGGTATATTTATAAAGAAACAGCAGGTAAATGCATTTTCCCAAGCTTACTCTGACTTCCTTACACTAGAAACAAAGTAATCACTCATGTTCAAATCAAAACATTTCCCTAAGTAATTACAGATGACATTAATTTTCTGATTTGTAAACAGTCATTGAGATCCTTTCCCAATGCAATTTATACTTAAGTAGTTTGAAGGTGTGTTTATTAGAATTGTATGCCTAAAACCTATGTGATCCTTGCTAACAGATGTCACCCCAATAAGTCTAACAATAAAAATGAATTAATAAAATAAAGAAAGTGTGTTTATTGAAATTAGGAATTTTCCTCAGGAAGTTATTCAGAAAGTTATAGCAATCGTCTAAGAAAGAGGGCTTCAACACCTGCAAAGGGCTATGGTTCAGAAGATCCATGGTACACACAGAAACACTGATAGGGCACTTTCCACAGTGTCCAATACATTGGTGTAAGAACTCATCTTTCCTTCAAATCTACAGAACTTAGCTTCAGCCAGGTTGGGTCAGATTGTTATTTTTCAACCCAGTGATTTTCCAGAATGACCATCAACTTCTTGTCCATACACTCCATCACCTCCCTCTTGGGGGACACTGTTTTCTTAAATCCACTCATTTTATACTCCCTGAATGTTCCTCTGGCAAACCTTCAGGTCCGTGTTTTCCATATTTTATTTTTTGGGGTTTAATTTGAAATCTCATAGAGATAACCTCTTATCTTTCAAATAACTCACTC
Source organism: Lyroderma lyra (assembly GCA_004026885.1). NCBI lineage: Eukaryota > Metazoa > Chordata > Mammalia > Chiroptera > Megadermatidae > Lyroderma > Lyroderma lyra. The sequence continues at coordinate 8,287 of PVJL010017564.1, forward strand.
TAATGTCTCATTTGATGCCTTACAGCTGAATGAAACTGTAATTACTATTTCAAAGTGTGAGAGAGGATGCACCAAATTTGATTCACACGGAATGACAGAATCAGGTCTCATTTCTCCATATCACTTTGGTTTCTGTTGTGCCCTTCTGCTTCAGACATTAGAAAGTTTAGTCTAACTATCAGCAGGACCAGCTCCTTTGTAGGAAATTACACAGATGACAACTATTTCACCTCCTTGAAAATGTACTATTCTTTGAAAACTTTGCCTCTAAAAGATGACTAAACCACCACTGCTTAGTCTAGTTAACCACCTTCTTTCCCACCATTTAATACGCTGAAATCTTGTCCCGTGTCAAGAAGATATTTTACAGGTGCAGTTATGAATAGGATTCTCTAATTTATAACTTTCTGCACTTGGTGATTGGCCAACTTTATTAATTTCTCCCCTTTTCATTTACTTCTCCTCTCATGATAAATTCTTGAATAATATGAGCTGTGTTTTTCATTTTCTGCCTAGTTGATTTTTCTCCTAAGGTAATGTTCAGTCAGTGATGAGTGATTGTCCAACTGACCTTAGAAAAATCAAATAACTCATACTTCAAGAACCTCATAGCAATTCAAATGGTAATTATAAGGTTAAATTTTTTACTAATTTACTGAAGCTGCTTTGTTTCATAATTAAATTAAAAACATATATGACTTCAGGAGTCTTTTCCTAGCAGAAAGACATTAAATTTTATAGAACCCCCAGACAGAGTAATTTCAGTCTTCTACATCATTAAATGTGTGCCTCGTAGTCATAACAGACTTTGTTACAGCCACCCAAGAAACATAGCTACCACTCTTTTGTTTTGGCATTAATACTGACCTACAGATTGCCAGGTGTTCAGATAGCAGAACTTTAGCCATCATTACTAACATGTAGCATATCAGATTGATGGAGAAGTTATGGAAACTCTCAGAGGACAATCTCACATCATGGTTCTTGAAGACAGCTGAAGAGATACTGTCTCCTATCTGCAGTCACACGGAGCAATTTCTTAATCACCAATTACAAGATACTTATGGGCAAGAACAGCCTTCCTCTTTGCTTTCTGTCTCATGGCCTTCATGCACCCTGTGTATTGAGGAATTGGGTCACTATGAGAAAGATGGACCTGGTGGATGAAAGGTGCATATTCTATATTATCCACTTCCATGCTTTCAAATATTTTTTGCTTTTCTCTGTGTGCACTGTCACCCCTGTAGTCAATATCATCTCCAGTAGAACAGAGGACATGTTTCCTCATAAGATTAAGGCCAGGCATGTTGCACCATTCGAGATGCACATGGCTCTTTCTAAGAAAAGAAATGGCACTCTGACATGAATTTTGACTCAGGGTTTTTTCTCATGTTAAATGATGACTCATTTAACTTAGCCCTTTTTAGGTGGAAGATGAGTCATTTGATAGCCAAGTCAATATATATTTTGAAAAATATGAACTTAATAAATATTTTGAATAGAAAAATTATAGCCAAAATACAAAAAAAAGAAACTTATAGACATTATGGAACAATGAGACAATATATGGAATATGGGAAAATATTAAATAATTCATATGTTGTTTGATAATGTGAATAAATACATGATGGAACATTTAGAATTTTGCAATTCTAAATGATTTTTAAATGCATTTTCAATCCTACTGTATCTGCAAGTATGTCTGTAGAAACTTTTATTCTGAAAAATAGAAGTACATGTAGCTAAACTCCAGTTACATGTAGGAATAATATTCCAGGGCCTCTATTAATGAATTATTTTAATGAGAGCTTTCTGACATGTAAAAATGGGAGTTTTAGAAAGGCCACATTATAAATTTTAGAAGAGAAGACACTGATATGTGCTTACTGCCCTTTAGCAAATGTCTGTGGGCTATGTTTATATGATCAGGAACGTTCTCTGCTTTCTTATTTCAGGAATGTGTGTAGTCTCCAGCCCTAAAGACACCATAATCTTACAAAGCCACTTCTTTCACATTAGTCCTGGCATATGTTTTAGTTATACATTCAATTACATTTCCTGCCTTGAAGAATGTGAAGAAAATATGCTTCTTTCAGACTATGAGAAAAAGAGAGCTGTTTAAAGTTTAATTATGGTTAATCAGTTTATTTTCTTCCTGGAGATGAACCACCTAAAAATATATCGTGTCTCTGGGTCCCTTTTATAAAATCACAAAAATGTATTGACAGAAAAGAGTCAAGTATTAATAAGTGTTTTTCAATCTGAAGTAAAATACTTAGAAGAGACAGAGAGTTCATTGTCTAAATAACAGGTTAAACATTTTCAAATATATTCACCAAAATTTGAATAGAAAGACTAATGCAAGAAAGCTGTTCCACACTGTTCACAGTGCCAATTCATGAAACAACCAAAGTACACTTTGATAGATGGTTGAATACAGAAACTGTGGTACATACACAATGGAATATTACTCACATATAAGAAAAGACAAAATACTGCCATTTGCAACAACACGGATAGGCCTTGAGATCATCACACTAAGTGAAATAAGCCACCAAGAAATAACAATAACCTTATGACTTCAAGCATATGTGTAATATAAACCTTAAAGTTCACAAAAAAAAAAACACAAAAACTCATAGACAAAGTTAATAATTTTGTGGTTACCTGAGGATGAGCAAAATTTGCAGTGGGATAGAAACAAGGGGTAGTCAAACATATGTTGATGGAGAGTATCGCCTCTAGGTGATGAACAAAAAATCCAACACATAGACAATAAAATGTAGAATTGTGCACGTGAAACCAATGTCATTTTTGTTATTCAATGTCACCACAATAAATTTAACAATAAATATTGAAAGAAAGCTCTTCTGTAAAAAGTTTTCTTTACAGATCTAGTCCTCATCTTTGGTACATTATTAACCTGTGGACTAATGCTAACTAACAGAATATTAACAGAAAGACTTTATTATGCAGATATAAAGAATTAACTGCTACCTCTTTCAAAATAAATGTTAAGTTGCTGTTATTTTACTTGTCTGAATATTTTTCTCTATAAAATATCACTCACAATATGGTACCTAATTTGTTTGATTTTACTGTGTTCAATATATTTAAGATACAGCCTTGCAGTAAGAGAAGAAAATGATACATATAAACACACTGAATGATCTGTCAAATGTTCTGTGGAGGCCCAGAGACTGGAAAGAAGATCATTCTGGACTAGACTCTTCCAGTATGGCTTTGAGAATGACATCAAATTTGAGAGATCAAATTTGAACAACCTTGAAAGATGGATTCAGAATCGATTTTAGATAAGTATGGTTAATTGTGCGTAAAGATCTGTCTGAGATGTTCTTCGTGTTATTTTACTTTTATCTTCTAAATGGTTTTTTGGAACATCATTTGTTTATTCTTTTCACAGACTGATTTTTATTACTTTCCTTAGCACTCTGTTTCCAGGTCCAAGGTTGAATTCTCTTGCAATTCAATGGATATTATATTGTTTAAAATTCCAAAGGGTCACTTTGCATAAGCTTGTGACAGTAGCATATAGACATTGTGTCACTTACTGTGGCTCAATTTGCTAGCTTGCAGTGGTGCTCATACAATAAAGCTTCACAATCCTGTAATCTGTGAGTTTTTAAAGTCAATTTCCTTCTTTTTTGGAAGAAAAATGTGATGGCTATTTGTGAGGAGGAGCATTTTTGTCAATCATTTCACCAGTCACTTTATTTTTTTCCATGCAGTTGAAGGGACACTGAATTATTTTCCTTTCCTCTGTGTTATTGTATTCCACATTATATAGATCTAATGAGGTTAAAATAGTATCCTTCACGCTGCAAATCTCAGGAAACCATGTTGAACTCTATCTCTTGCCTTCTAATTCTCCTTTCATTTTTTTATGTGTGTCCCCAAAACTTTCACAAAATTGTGACACCTGTATGTTTAAAAATACACACACACACACACACACACACACACACACACACACACACACACTATATATATATATATATATATATATATATATATATATATATATATATATATACCAAATTTATACCAAATTTTCTTTGTAGAGATAGAATGTGACTTTCCATTACTGTGGCTTCTTCCTGGTTAGTATGTGGGGAAACATTTATACTCCCGGTAGGCTTCTTGAAGCTCAGGGTATTAAAAATTATGAACACTTGTGCTTTCCAGACTGACTTTGCCAGAGAGCAATAAACCCTATTTTAGAAAGCAGTTTTCTATCTTCTTGTGAAAAAATTTTGTAGTGCAAGTAATCTAAAATTTTAATTTATTTAAAAAAAATAGAACATCTGTGCATCACAATTTGTTGCCCAGTCAGCTTTCATGTACTTTTAAAAAATTCTGCTGTATCTTTTCTGTAAGAAATATGGCAGTTCTATTCAATCACCTAGTTAGAAACAGTAATTAAAGAGGAGATTTCCTCAGCTGAATTCTCTGAGGAATAATCTGACTAGATAATCCTCATCTCTCTTTAAGATGTATGTTTAATTGTTTGGCTCATTGGGAACTCTTCTACACTGCAGGTGGGTATAAACGACACTTTTTTTCTGGATATTCCAGAAACACCATGTTGGCTCCCAACCCGTGCTTTGGTTCAAAAGTTAAAAAAAAGTGTGTTATTTATATGTTAGAAATTCAGTATGTATACTGTAGTTTTTACTCTTAGACAAAATGATGGCATTCCATACAGTTTTTCTCAGCAGAAGTAGGGATAGTCTTAATTATTTTACAACAGAAACATACCTCCTTTTAGTCTGTAAGAGTTCAGGCCTGTTTGTTAGGACAACAAGAGCACTTAAAATCACTTCCTATTTTTAGATGAGTACAAGATACCTGAAGGAGGAAGAAGAAAAGATGGCAACTGGAGAGGAGGTCCCTAAAGCCTCTCCCAGAAAACACAATCGAATGGCCATCCAGGAGCCAAGAAAGAGGACCCTGAGTGACAAAACAGCTGTTGAGAAATCCACAAATCGCAAGTAAACAACTGAAGGTTGGTGAGAAGGGGGCTAGTCTGAGAGAGGGAAGGGAGCAGAGACAGACCACAAAAGGACACAATTCCTGCTGAATATTCGGAGCTGTGCCATTTGAGGGAGGGGAGAGGGACTGGGGAGCTGGGGACAGAGTTTGGGAGCCAGCCTCTGGAACCTTTGAGTGATAGAAGAGCTGAGTGAGGACTCTGAACTGCAAAGATGACACCCCAGCTCTAAGCCCCCTGGAGACCTACACAGGGCTGCAGTTCGTGTTCCCAGCCCACTGCAAAGGCGACCCTGCTGTCTCAGGCCAGGCCCACAGCTTTGGACTTATGGAGCGTGCGCTTCCTCATGCAACCCAGGGTTCTGAAAGCAGTGTGACACCAGAGACAGCCAGGTGCTGAATCAGGGCTGGGAAGGCAGACTGATTTGATAGGATTCACCTGAGACAGCGGAAACAAGCCTTGAAACAGCTTCCCCAGCAAAGGGCAGAAGGCAGAGCCGCCTTTGGAACGCCTTTTGTTGGCCTCTCCCCAGAATATATGCGCATAGCCTCCAAACGCAGTAGGAGATCAGAAAAAAGAAACAAACAGCCCCTTCTCCCCACAAACTTGACCTCCAGTGCCACCTAGTGTCTACCCTACAGCAAGACACTACAAAAGCAATAATCTGGGCACTGAACATAAAGCCCTCATGTCAAAGAGGAAGAGCCCAGCGGACAGGATGAATTCCTTAAAAACTAAAACTCCTCAGAAAAAAAAAAAACATGAAATCTACCCAGAAGACAGCTTGTTACAACGGGAAGGGTCTCATTTAAGTGACGGAGAAATTAAAGCAGCCATTCTAAAGGCTGTGAGAGAAATGAAAACCTATTGGAAGAACACCATAGATGAGATAAATAATATAAAAAAGGATATAAACGACATAAAAAGGAACTCTGTGAACAAAAAGAACAATTTAACTAAGAAATTCAAAACAGAAGAAAGATTGAGACGGAAATATGAGAAATAAATAATAAAAGAAGTGAGAAATGAAATAACTGCCATAGGAAACAGGACCAACCAGATGGAGGAAAGAATTAGTGATATTGAAGATCAGAACATGGAAACAGCTCAGAAAGAGGAAGAAAGGAAATATAGAACCCAAAGGATTGAAAGAACTCTGCAAGAACAATATGACTCCATGAGACAAAACAACATCAGGATAATAGGAATAGAGTAGGGAGCAGAGCAATCTACAGAGAGAATACTCAAACAAATCGTAGATGAGAAGTTTCCAAATCTATGGAAAGATCTGGAACCCCAAGTTCAAGAAGAAAACAGGTCGACCAGATACCTGGACCCTAACAAATCTTCTCCAAGACACATGGTACTAAAGATGTCCAAAACTAAAGACAAAGAGACAATTCTCAAGGCAGCCAGGGGAAAAAGAACTATAACTTTTAAAGGAAAACCCATCAGGCTGGCATCAGATTTCTCAGCAGAAACTCTACAAGCCAGGGGAGAGTAGGATCCAATATTCAAAAATTTGAAAGAGAGAAACTTCAGGCCAAGAATAAACTATCCAGCAAAATTATCTTTCAGATATGAACGTGGAATAAAGACCTTCTCAGACAAACAGAAGCTGAGGGAATTTAACAGCACGAGGCCAGCACTCCAAGAAATACTGAAGGAGGATCTTCAACCTGAAACAAAACATTAGGAATAATGGAACAAACTTGGGGCAACAAGAAAGAAACAAAAATAAACAAACAAACAAAAACAAAGAAAGACATTAGTAATGGCCACAGAAAATCCTCACATATCGATCATCACTCTAAATGTTAATGGACTGAACTCACCAATAAAAAGACACAGAGTAGCAGACTGGATTAAAAAACAGAATGCATCCATATGCTGTCTCCAAGAAACACACCTCAGCTGTAAGGACAAACACAGACTCAGAGTGAAAGGATGGGATACAATACTCCAAGCAAATCATACCAGAGAAAAGCAGGAGTGGCCATACAGATATCTGATGAAATAAACTTCAAGTTAAAAAATAAAGTAAAAGACAAAGATGGTCATTACATAATGATAAAAGGCACAATGCAAGAACAGGAAGAGTTGACACTAATCAACATATATGCTCCCAACCAGGATGCAAAAAAATATACAAAAAACTACTAACAGACTTGAAAGGAGAAACTGATGAATACACAATCATAGTGGGACACTTAAACACCCCGCTAACAGCCATGGACAGATCATCCAAAGAGAAAATAAATAAGGAAATAACAGCTCTAAACAACACATTACTGCAAATGGACATAATTGATATTTACAGGACACTACATCCAGCAAAAAGAGACTACACCTTCTTTTCTATTGTGCATGGAACATTCTCAAGAATAGACCATATGCTGGGACACAAAAGTAGCCTCAGCAAATTCAAGAAGATCGAAATCATACCAAGTGTATTCTCAGACCACAAAGCTTTGAAATTGGAAATCAACTGTAAAAGGAAAGCAGAAAAAACCACATATACATGGAGATTAAACAACAGCTTATTAAACAAGGACTGGATAAAAGAACAAATAAAAGATGGGATTAAAAAATATATAGAAACTAATGACAATGAATCTACAACGTATCAGAATTATTGGGACACAGCGAAAGCGGTAATAAGAGGGACATTTATATCATTACAGGCCTGTCTTAAGAAATAAGAAAAATCACAAGCAAATATCTTAGCTTTCCATATTAAAGAACTAGAAAAAGAAGAGCAGACAAAACCCAAAGTCAGCAGAAGGAAAGAAATAATAAAAATTAAAGCAGAGCTAAAGCAATTAGAGAACAGAAAGACAATAGAAAAAATTAATATTACGAAGAGCTGGTTCTTTGAGAAAGTCAACAAAATTGACAAATCCCTGGCGAGACTAATCAAAGGACGAAAAGAAGGGACAAAATATCCAAAATTAGAAATGAAAAGGGAGAAATTACCACTGATAAACACAGAAATACAAAGGATTATAAGAAAATATTATGAAGGACTTTATGCCATGAAATTTAACAACCTAGAAGAAATGGACAAGTTTCTAGAAACTTATAGCATACCAAGACTGAGCCAAGAAGAACTGAATAATCTAAATAGACCAATCTATAGCAATGGGATTAAAATGACTATCCATAATCTCTCTAAAGGCAAAAGCCCTGGACCAGATTATTTCGCCAACGAGTTCTACCAAGCATTCAAAGAAGAATTAACGCCTATCCTCCTCAGATTCTTCCAAAAAATTGAAGAGGAAGCAATACTTCCTAACTCGTTCTATGAGGCCAACATTACTCTAATACCAAAGCCTGGCAAAGACAACACAAAAAAAGAAAACTATAGACCAATATCTCTGATGAACACAGATGCAAAAATCCTGAACAAAACATTAGCAAACAGAATACAACAATGCATCAAAAAGATCATACATCATGATCAAGTGGGATACATCCTGGGAGCACAAGGATGGTTCAACATATGAAAATCAAACAATGTCATACACGACATAAACAAAATCAAAGATAAAGACTATATGGTCATTTCTATTGATGCAGAAAAAGCTTTCGACAAGTTACAACATCCATTTATGATCAAAACACTAAATAAAATAGGTATAGAAGGAAATTATCTCAACATAATAAAGGCCATATATGAGAGACCCTCGGCTAACATCATACTGAATGGGGAAAAGCTGAAACCTATTACAATAAAATCAGGAACAAAAAAGGGATGCCCCCTGTCACCACTGTTATTTATATAGTACTGGAAGTTCTAGCCACAACAATGCAGCAAGAGAAAGGAATCAATATTTTCCAAATTGGGAAAGAAGAGGTCAAATTGTCCCTATTTGCGGGTGACATGATCCTTTATAGAAAAATTTCCAAAGATTCCACCAGGAAACTATTAGAGACAATTAGCAAATATAGTAAAGTTGCAGGGTACAAAATCAATGTACAAAAATCAACAGCATTCCTTTATACAAACAACGAATCCACAGCAAAAGAAATGAGGGAGTCAATTCCTTTTGCTATCACAACAAAAAGAATGAAATACCTGGGAATTAACTTAACAAAGAACGTGTCAGACTTATACACAGAAAACTATAAAATATTTTTGAAAGAAATTGAAACAGACTTTAAGAGGTGGAAAATATCCCCTGTTTATGGATAGGAAGGCTTAACATTGTTAAAATGGCCATTTTGCCCAAAGCAATCTAAAGATTTAATGCAATACCCATCAAAATCCCACAATCATACTTTAGCGAAACAAATAAAAGAATTATTAGATTTATATGGAACCATAAAAGACTTCGAATTTCCAAAGCAATACTACATAAAAAGAATAAGGCTGGTGGCATTACACTTCCTGACTTCTATTTATTTTATTTTTTTATTTTTTTTATATCATTTTTATTGTTAGACTTATTGGGGTGACATCTGTTAGCAAGGATTATATAGGTTTCAGGCATACAATTCCACAGTGCATTGTCAACTTGATGCATAATAAGTTCACCACCTAATGTGACCCCTCTTTCCATCCCCTTATATTTAGCTTCCCCCCCTCCTCTCCCACCCCCTCCCCTTTCTCCCC
>PVJL010017565.1:0-17925 GCA_004026885.1 Lyroderma lyra
CACACACACACACGCACACACACACCCTGGGCGCAGGGGGAAGCAAAAATGGCGCAACCGTGAGGAAGGCAGCTGGGTCAGGAGGGCAGGGCGGGGCTGTTTACTGGGGATAATGTTCCTACAGGCACAGCCACTCCTCAAATCTTGGAGAGGGCAGAAGCGCTGGGCAAGGTGCAGGGGAAACAGGGCTCCTGGGAGAGGACCAACCAAGTCCAGGAACTGCAAAGGCCGCGCCGGCCAATGGGGCCCGCAGAGCGCAGTCGCACCAAATTAGGAGAACAGACGCGAGGCGGGAGGGAGCCCTGGGCCTCGGCCCGCGTTCTTAGAAAGGGCCGGCCGCGGTGCCAGGGCCCGCCCCCGTGGCCAGGTTCCCGGGGAAGCCGCTGGGCGGGGCGCCCGCACCTCCCGAGGGGGCGCGCTGCCTGCCGCGGCCTTTTGGGCAGGGTCCTGGGGAGGGGAGGGCTGTCTGTAAACTCGGCTCCTCCCACACAATGAACGGGAACTTGGCAGGCAAACACTCCGGGCCTCTGCGGTTCTGGAACCCTCAGCTGCATTCCACAGCGCTAAGATACACGGATGTAAACAGAAACCCTTTTTGTGACACTTAATTCAAGGCCAAAAAGTGAGAAAGCCTGTCCCAAAGTTATTACTTTCTCCACAAATATTTTACCAAATAAAAACAAGAAGCTGTCCCCGGGGGCGGCCCTCAAATAAAGGCACCTCCCCCCGCCACCTGGCACTCCAGCCCCTAGAGAGCGTTAAATATAAACAGCCAGGTCAGCAGCCACACCACTGCCCTCTCAGAGACGACAGTGCCAGCAGCACCTGCCCAGTTCTGCTGGGTAAAAACACCTCTTCCGGACCGCCAGGAGAACCACCGCCTCCCTCCCAACTCGAAAGCACCTTCAGCCTGTGAAGCTCTGCTTTGGGGCCTTCACCCGCTGGCTACTATTTTTATTTGGAATGTGACTGGGAAATACATTTATATTATAAAGCCCTCCAGGTACAAACCCAAACATTTTTCCTCCTTAAAAGGAAGGCATCTATCTGGCTAGAGTGTAAGCTGATTATTCATCATCCAGTGGCAGGGAGGCCCTTCGTGGCCCACCTGACAGATCCGGCCTGCAGCCCCGGGCAGTGTGGGAACCACGGCTGAAGGGGCCACTGCAGTGTCACTACCAGCCTCACTGAGAGAATTCTGCCCCTTCCGAGGGGACAATTCTGTGGTTTTAGTGTGTTTACAGTTGTGCAACCATCACCACTATCTAAGTCCAGGAGGTTTCCACCACCCCAGGAGGAAACCCCAGTAACAGTCAGCAGCCAGTCCCTTCACACGCCCCGGCCCAGCAGCCCCCGACCCACTTTCCTCCTGTACAGACACGCCTGTTCTGCACGTTTCACACCAAGGGAGTCACACAACGTGTGGCTCTCCGTGCTGGCTCCTCTCACTCGGCGTGTCTTCCAGGGTCATCCTGACTGAAGCAGGCATCAGCACTTCACCGCCCTGTGGCTCAACACTAAGGACAGCCCGCGTTTCATTTACCCACTCGTGGGCTGACCGACATCTGAGCTGTTTCCACGTGGGGCCGTTACAAACACAACACGGTTGCCGCGAGCCCTGGAGCACGTGTTTCCGCGGGGGCCTTAGGCCGCAGTGAGTAGCTGGCTCATCTCGTTTAACGCTTTGAGGAACTGCCAGACTGTTTTCCCAAGTGGCTACAACGCGTCAGTGCCCACTACTCCCTTTTAGGTATGTGTGAGTTACACGCATCTGAGTAAGCGTAAGCGCACTCTCACGGCACAAGTTCATCGTGCGCGCCAGTGGAGCCCTCACGTCTTCCATAAAATTCAAGTCAGATGTCTGGAAAAACAATGCGATTCCAGGTTTTAGGGCAGAGCCATTGCTGGAAATCGGAAATGGGCTTAAGAGAAAGGTCCATCTCAAAGCCGTAGAGACCAAACCAAAGGACGCGGGCACTGTGCTGAGCACAGGGGGGAGCTAAGACATGTCATTCCAGACGCCTGTGAGGAAACAGATATGCACAGAGAGCTGGTGGCTTCACCGACGACGAGAAAACAGAGCCCTGTGCCCCGCGGCCCTCGGCTCCCCCAGAGCCCGGACTCACGCCCCAGGCTTGCGTCTGGGCCACGCCCCTCCCACGGCTGCCCCGCCCCCTCCGTGCAGGAGCGATGCCTCCTCATTGGCTCTGGGGGAGCCCACGCCTAGCAACTCCACGTAACCAGCATGTCACAGAGGAACACAAAGGACGCCTGTGACACACTGACTATCAGGCGGAGATGAACCTGCACCGGATCCCACGGGAACCTCCGAAAGGTGCAGGAGCAGGGACCACCGAGTGGGGCTGGTGAGCGGGCGGGTCCTGTACCCGGCGAGCGGGCCGCAGACCTCCAGCTGCGGGGGCAGGGGGCCCTCCAGCAGCCGTTCGCAGACCTGCCCAGGGACGAGACGCTCTCAGGGGGCGTGAGGGGGAGCTGTTCCCACAGCGGGGCTGAGACGCTGCGCTCTCTCCGCGGCTGACGCCGGCACAGCCCACGCACAGCCCTGGCGGTGCGGCAGCAGCGCGGCGCCAGCGCCCGGTGCACTCGCGGTCAGCGCGCCGCCAGGGTCACACACGCAGTAAAGGAAAAGGAGCCACTTCCGTTTGACAAAATCCTTAGTGCAACAGTGACCTGTTGGGTTGGCCAAAACGTCATTGCGTTTTTTTGGTGAGTAAACAAAAGGCGACTCTTTTATGGGAAATGCAATGACTTTTGACCAACCCAGTAGTTTAAAAACTTACTAAATCTTGGCCTCAAACACGTCTTCTCGCTATGCTTTATGACAGAATGGGAAGGAAGTACTGGTGTCCCTCCATGCCTGTAACATGCCGAGGGTGAGAAGGTTTGGGAACTTACATTAATTAATGTACATTAATTGCTAAAACTTCACAAATTCCACAAATAAAGATTAGAAAAGCAAAGTTCACCAAATCTTGGCATACAAAATACTACTTTAAAATACTTGCAATGTCTTAAAAAGATCACACCCGTGCTTGCTTTAGAAGGTGCTAATATACACAATTTAAACTGGCCAAGTTACAAATTAGTACTCCAGAGACTTATTTAAGCAGTGAGGTCCCCTGACACTCTCAAAATAGTTTCAAAATTTCCATTCACATGCAATTTTCTAGAAACGTATCTAATACTGCATAAAATGCAGCAGCTGCATGTTTTCCTTTCTCAGACTCGCCCGGAGCACAGGGACCCCCGTTCTGCCGACTGCGGCCAGCGCCCTTGCTGGGCGGGGACAGGCCACTCACCTGATGGTGCCGGTCGGGGAGGGGACAGGGCTGACCAGGCTCCGGAGGTCCGGCTCTGGAATGTGGATCCTCAGCGGGGAGATCTGCGGGTACAGGGGCCGCAGGGGCGACGCTGGGGCCTCTTCCTGGTGGCACAGCGACGTGAATTGGATCTTGATGGCCGTGCTGGGGAACCGGAACGTGCACCTGCAGTGGGGGAGAGCGGCGTGTGAGGCACAGGAAGCAGCAGGGAGAGGCCAGAGTTCGTGAGGAATGCTCTCGTCTGGCTGCGTAACTGCACTCCCGGCACACGTCCCTCCCGCTCGCTCTGGTCCCGGGCTGACTGTCCGTTCCCTCCGCGTCCATCAGGACACCAGCTTTCCTTCTGCTGCATGTGTGAACAGAAAAGACTGGAACAGCCCCAGACAAATAAATGCCGATGACATCATCTCCAACAGACTTTCCAGACAGACAGAGCCACTTCCCATCTGCTACAGCCACTGCTGTCACACGCGCAGGGCTCGCTGCCTCACAGAGCATGCTTGCTGGGAAACACAGAGACTTGGGAGACTGAGAAGAGAGAAAGCAAACGGTGCGTGGCCAACGTGGTGACGCTCCCATAAAGACCCTGGCGGATGCTCGGAGAGTGACAGCATGACGAACGCCAGTAGTTCTGGGCTCATGAGCCAGGAGCTGACCATTCTGCTGCTGACCGCGTGCACACAGAGCAGGGCTGCCGGCCGCCCTCGGTACCACGTATGGACGTGGCCCCAAGGGCATCCACCTCTAAGAAACTTGTACCTATAAATAAGATCTGGGCATTGTTTATTCAGCACACCTTCTAGAAATCCAAGCTGACACGTAACGAGTTACTCACTGCATGACTTAGTTAAAAACAAGAACCCAAATGAAAGTGGGCTGCCCACACAGAGACAAGCAGCTGCTTAGGAAAGGCTCTAAAAAATGGGGCGAGGGACTTAGAAATAAAATGTACGTAAACATTCCCCTGCAGCGCACTCCTTGGGGTTTCAGAAAGGTGTTCAGGTCCACCAAGTGCTGCGGGCTCGGGTCCCGGTCTCTCATGGTGGACCGGGTGCGGGGCCTCACCGGCGGGCCGCTGTGCTGGGACCTGGGACCGGGCGCGGGGCCTCACCGGCGGGCCGCTGTGCTGGGACCTGGGACCGGGCGCGGGGCCTCACCGGCGGGCCGCTGTGCTGGGACCTGGGACCGGGCGCGGGGCCTCACCGGCGGGCCGCTGTGCTGGGACCTGGGACCGGGCGCGGGGCCTCACCGGCGGGCCGCTCGGCCACTCCTGTGGGCTCTGTAAAGTCAGCGGCGAGGTTTAAACAGCACCCGCCTCCGACCTCCCATGGACTCAGCAAACACCCCCTTCATCCGAACTCTCTTTTTCTCTTAGTAAAATTGTTTTTAAAAAACAAGATTTAAGGCTGGGTCAGATAGGTTCTGAGGTCACGGAAGGTGGAGAACTTTCCAGTGCCCTGTTAGCCTCGGGGATGCCCTGAGCCTTCCCCTCGGGAGGCCCGACCCGCTTCTCAGATGTGACTCAGCAGGACGTGCACCTGCTCGGAGAGCCGCCTGCGCCTCAGAAAGCGGGACTCAGGCTGGCTGACGGGCCAGCAGACTCTTCCAGACGCCAAGCAGGGGGGCTGCAAGTGGTCCCCAGGGTGGGGCCCGGGGGCTGCCGCCTGACCTGCGGGCCCTGCTGTGTATTCCAAACCCAAATTGGAGCGAAGGGATTTTGGCGCTGCTTTCTGGTCCTGTTCTCCTATTGGATGCTGTCCGCGTTCTGGGAGATGCTGCCTAAACGCCAGGGGGTTAGGGACAGGACGGGTGTCAGCAGGGTACAGTCAACATTACCTCTCAAGGCCCACCCCCACATATGCTGCACCTCAATTCCTGTAAGCCACAGTTAAAGAGACGCTGGTGTCCCTTCCACTTCCTTTCGTTTCCACGCGACCCAGCAGAAGCTTCCTCCTCTAGTATTCTGGCTAGGAAGTCACACTGCACATTTTCCCAAGATGCTTTCTGAGGCCTGTGATCTCTCCAGACCTGGTGGCCGGTCAGCTTGGGTAAGTCACAGAGCCACCCTCCATCCAGCTCGTGTCCGAGGATGGGCCAGGAGTCCCCGAACTGGAGAAGGAAGGAACCAGGTGAGCTGGGCGAGGCTAGGTGAGCCCCACTTGTGGACGACAGGACGGAGTGAGCAGTGGGGTGTGCGCGCACGCACACCTGTTCTCCAGCGCCAGCCATGAGAAGGACAAATATTTAAAGATGGTTTCTGTGCCGTTCACCTTTGGTCTCTTCCTTCAACCGCTGCAAACGAACAAAGCAAGCCTCATTTTATGTCTTCTACTGAAAGGGCACACAGTGTCCCTGTGCTGATAGGAGAGTACATCCTACCACAGTCACCAAGGCCAACTAGAAGGTGGTCACAAGGCAGACGAGGGCATCTTAGAAACCAGGAAGACAAGAGGTGGTGTCTGACCACAGGGAAGCGCTCCGGCCTGGGCGCCTGGAAACCAGGGTGCAGGCAGAGCCTGCGTGGCCTTGCACCCAGGTGGGGAGAGAAGCGGGGCGGGGTGGGGGGAGCAGCCATCTGAGCCCTGCCCTGCCCTCCACTCCTCAGCCGCTTCTGCCTTCAAGTCTGGGCTGAGAGTCCCCGACTCGTGAGTGTGGTGAGGCGTGGGGACGCGCGGCACAGGCGGTGTCACCGTGTGAGGTGCTCGCCCCACCTCCCGCAGTGCTGCTTTCTTGGCCGACGAAGGGGATTGTTCTGAACTGAAAAGCCTGCCTCTAAGGTTCCTTCCAGTCCCAGAAAGGAAGGTTCTAGGTAACACGGGCACACAGGTTGAGGTTTCGTCAAACAAAGCAGCATTTATAGGTCAGGGGTTTGGGTACCATCACCAGCTGCGAAATCTAACACCATCATTACTGGCACTAGCGGGGCGACGTCCTACTGTAACAGTAATTTTCCAACTAAGGCTTAACAATAAACATTTCCAAATTATTTACTGCAACAGCTATTTCAAAAGCATCTCCTGACTCTTCCAGACATTATCCCGAGGCCAACGAGCTCCCACCGAGGAGGAGAGAGCCAGGAGCCGCTTCATTCCCCGTCGCCGCCTCTCCCGTGCGGGCGGCCCCAGCGGCTCTCCCCGTTCGCTCTGGTCCTGGGCCCTGGCAGGAGTGTTAACCAGGCTCTGCATTACGGCTGTTCCCCTGAAGGCGTGCCGCCTGCCCCCTACAGCCAGCCACGCCCCACACGCCTGCCTGCACCGCGGAGTCCCGGTCCCGGAGCGCGCAGCCACAGCGAGCCGGCCGGCCAGCGCGGGCCCATCGCTCTGCAGGACGCCTGCCCTGACTGGAGACAGCGAGTGGTGCTGTCGCAGCGGAGGGCTGGGGCTGGCGGTGAGCGCTAAGGAAATCAACTTCACCCCTGTCATTTTGACCTTTGTTAGAAAAACCAAACCTAAACCCTGACTCTAGAGCAGCGGTTCTCCGCCTTCCTAAGGCCGCGGCCCTGTAATACAGCTCCTCGTGGTGCGGTGACCCCCATGAAGTTATTGTCGTTGCTACGTCGTAGCTGTCATGTTGCTGCTGTCATGAATCGTCATGTAAACATCTGACATGTGTTTTCCGATGGTCTTAGGTGACCCCCAAAGGGGTCGCGACCCACAGGGTGAGAACCGCTGCTCTAGAGGCTGAAGAGCTCCCCCTGGGCCACGGCTGAATGAACCACGATGCTGTTTCACGTTCTGCAAGGGGGACGTCACGTGGCCATTTAAAAGGACACTTGTCTGCACTGTGTGTCTTCGGGCAGCTCTCTTGATGCATCAGCCCTGCTTTCCTCACCAGGAGAAGGCTGGTAATTACCGAGTCTACGTCACAGGGTTCTCGTGAGTACTCAACGCACTGTCCGGGCCAGGACATTAGAAGCACGCACAGTACCAAACACACGCTGAAGTGCTCACGGAGCTGCCCACAGAGGAACGTGAGCAACAAGGGGGACTGGCCACTGGCACGGCAGAGGCCAAACGGTACGGGTCGCATGGAAGGCGCGGGATTTGAAGTCAGGCAGATGAGGTTTGAGAAAGGGCTGTAAAGACAGCGTCGGGGCACCTGGGACAAGTGGCCGACCAGGGACACTCAGGCTGTGACAGCAGACTGCGTGCAGGCCTGGCACCCAGCCACTGGTGATGGTGCGTGTCCCCACTGCTCGTGTTGTGACGCGAAGGACCCACTGAGCACAGGCAGCCCCAGTGTCAGGGCAGTGTGGCCAGGGACTTGGCTTTTTTCCAAAATGTCCTTTCAGTGTTGTTCCTGCGTCCTTTAAGACATGAAAGACTCAAGAATAGCATAAAAACCCTTCCACTTTGCAAGGTGTGATGAGTCTTTTAGACGCCCCGTAATGTGTTAGACCCAGCCCAGTTCTGCCGTGTGGCCGAGAAGCCCACGGGGCCCGGGCCCAACCCAAGGGGTGGACAGTGGTCACCGGGCTGCCAAGATTCTGAGGGCAAGGCTGGGAAGCCAGCGGAGTATGACTCCACAGCCGGCCGCAGGGCCCTCCACGGCGCCGCCCTTCCCGCCCGCCCCCACCGCGGTCTGGGCTCTGGGCGCGGGATCGGGAGGCGGCCCTGGGCGGGATCGGGAGGCGGCCCTGGGCGGGGCGGCGGCTCTCGTTTTCGGGAGGTCTGGGGCCGGAACGGCCCGCGGCGCGGTGGCCCTCGGCTCGGTAAGAACTCCAAAGAAACGTGAGACTGTTCAGGAAATGGTTTCGAAAAAAACTGATATGTATAAAATCCCACAACCAAAGAATTCTCAAAATTTTTAACCTAAAATTTCTATTAAAAATGTATTATACTTCAGTAGAACCCTGCGGAGACCACGCCCGACCAGCGTGCTGAGAGACGGCGCCAAGCGGCGGGCGGCGCCGAGCACGGCTGGCCCGCACAGCAAGGAGGTACGAGGACCGTGTCACTTCCACAGTGTCACTCGGGGGACGCAGCTCACTGCCTCAGTGTCACTCAGTCGAGGCTAGGAGACTGTGAGCCACCTGCACAGGGGGAGACGGTGCCATCTGTGACCTTCGTGGGCGCTCACTCCGGAAAGCTGAGTTCTCGGGGCGCACAGCCAACACTGCCTTCGGTCCTGGCTCACCCGCTCTGCCTGCAGGAGCCCCTGCCGGCCTGCTCTGAAGACGACTGTGACACGAGCCACCACCCGACCCACCACGGCGGTCCCTCTGCAGGCAGTGCTGTCGGCCTCACCACGATGGAGGATTCCTACCAGCTCGGGGGTGGACCATGGACACTGGGCGTCCCCACAGAGCTGTGGGCAGCGCACACTCAGGGACCGCAGGGGAGGGGGCTCCCCAGCCATCTTTCTAGGGATGTTCTTATCCCACTGTGGGGATGCAGCAGATTTAAAACAAACCAAAAAAACAAACAAACAAAACAAAACAAAACAAAACAAAACAAAAAAACACTGAGCGCCCAGATTTTTCATTACAAAAAATCAAACAGGGTAGAAAGTCTGCCTGAAAAGCCCCAGAGACCATCCAGCTGGGTGAGTAGAGGAGCTACAAAGGTCAGCACAGGAGCTACAAATGCCCTGGCTGCCTGAAGGTCAAGGCCAGCTGAGTGGCCCCTCCGGGGACTGCTTGCACAGTGTGGCTTACATGCAGACAGAGCTGGACCACTACGGGCATCACAGAAACAACAGTCGCTCTCTGGGACTGACACCGGACAGAGCCGAGCTCACACGTGATGAGCAAGTCTAGTTCTCTTCCATCTTCTCCCTCCATGCTGATGTAAAGAAACTACAAAGTCCAGGTGGCTTCATCCACAGACCTCCTCATACTGCAGGAACCCAGTGACCACACTTCGTCAGTGGGGCAGGCTTCATCCTTCCAGACTGCGAGCTCCTTGAGGGTCGGTCACCACTGCTGGCCTGTTCTCTGCACAGTCAGGTGGTCCACACACACAGCACACACGCGTTCGTGCACATGAGTAAGAGGCCACCACGTGTATTTCTTTCTGTCACTTAAAGCCTATCAGAAGGTAAACGCATCTAGACCAGTGAACAGGTATGAGGCAGAATGAGAGAAATTCTAGATGGAGCGTGGCAACACGCCGGGGAAGCGAGGAGGGCTGATGGCCTCTAGAGCTTCCAAAACCAGAGATGCTAGACTTTTCTGATCCTGGCTCAGCCTTCTAAGGATGTCGACAACACCCTTCACCATGTTTAGGAGAATCAGGCAAAGAACAGAGCACGCTAGCAGGCAGGGACGAGCGCCCTGACCCTCACACCGAGGCCAGAACCGTCCGTCGGCTGGCTGCTCGAATCCATGCCCACAGGTTTTAAGAGGCTCACGTGAGAACGGAAACGTGTGGCCCCAGCTGCCGTTTCCACGACAGAGGACTTCAGTAGTGACATACCAACAATTAAAACCTAGTGCCATGTGCGCCAGGTAACCATGCACAGAGCACACTTCAGGGCCATTAATTAACCGAAAGACCCGTCCCTCTGGGTGGGCGAGCTGTATTCAGAGTGAGGCATCGCCTAGCGCCGTGAGCAGGTTCTGTGAGTTTCTGTGAGATGACAGAGAGTGAAACCTGTTTCCCCACAGGCTACTTGCTATAATATAAACAAGACTGAGGTTCCTGCCGCATTCATCAACGTCACGATGAAACGACACCGAACGGAACGTTATTTGAGGACCTGCCGTGCGTGTGTTTTGAGGCTATCACAGAAAAGACCCCGTTATTATCCCCCCTGTAAACAGAGGGGCACAAAGAGAGGCTTTGGGACCAAGCAGCTGCTGAACTGCAGCGGGAGGAGAAACACAAGAAAACACAGCAGAAGTCAGCTCTGTACAGTGGTTCCCTGGCTCTGGCGATTCAAAAAGGCCCAAGTTCACTCCTGTTAGACTCAGCCAAGGAAGTGCTTTCAGAAGCTGGTGGCAGAGCCCAGGAAGGGCTGCCAGGCAGGAGGTCACCGTCACTACCATAACCGCCCAAACAGAGGCTCCGCAGCGAGTCCTGCCCTTTCCAAATGGAAGCCTGAGTTTGCCAGGAGGCTTCCCGGCCCTCTCCCCACACGGGCATTGCTATCCAAACCCTCGTTATGTGTCCAGGTCCGGCCCTGGGTACCATCCTGACGACAGCAGCAGAGCTCAGGAGGGAGCCCCCAGTACACACCTCCATCAAGAGCGTGCAACCTAGCTTCTGCTGGTAGTCAGAACGCAGCAGGGCAGTGTGAATGCTCCGACAAATCAGGCCCCTGCTGTGTCCCCGGGCTGCGCCCAGCTCGGCTCACCTTCCTCATCTGGGAACTTCCCCCAGGCTCAAGCCGAAACCTGGACGGATGCCCACTGCAGTCAGAGGCCGGCGAGGGCGGGGCGCGCGGTACCCCTGTACCTGCAATCCCACGTGGCACCCAGCTCGTTTCCCTGAAGAACTGAAACCCTGGGAGAGAGCCCAGGAGGTGGTCACAGTTACAGAGGCTGAGAAAGCCTTTGCAGAGGACACCGACCACTAGCCCGGGCATGGTGGCCCCCAAGCACCCGTCCCCAGCACACACCCAGAGCAGACAGGACGGACCGTCAGAACCTAACTGCATGCCCGAGAGTGAAAGAGAAAGCAAAGCTCTGGTCCCTGGTGCCCTGGGTTCTCAGGGCTGCTGGTCTGAAATCACTGGGCTGCTTCCCTGCAGCAGGCACAGCCGTGGCCACAGCCGGGGTCCCTCCCCCGCCGGGCCCTCAGGAAGCCGCATCCTGAGCTCCTCCACTCTCTGCTACAGCAGAGGGGGACAGGGGGGTCTCCTCAGGGTGTTTCTGCCGGTGGGGAGAAGCTAAGGATTGCAATTCTAAAGCAGCAGCCCTCACTTTCCAAAATAACCCCAGCTTTAAACGGGATGAAGCTGACTCACAGAGCCGAGCCCCCTGGAGGAATGCGGGGTGAAGGGCGTGCTGCGTGAGGGTGGTCCTGGGCAGGACGACGCCCATCCACAGCCCACTTCCCTTCGCCCACCGCACCATTCCCCAGCCTCCCCTGAAGTCAGGGATGACCGACGAGAAGTGAGCGGAACCTCCTGGGCAGGCCTGGAAGGAAGTCCCTCAAGACGTGGATGGACTGCTACCAAGTGAGTATTACTGCACATCAACCCTTCCTCCCACTTCTCGCCTGGAGTGGAAATGTAATGACTGGGTCACAGCAGCCACCCTGTACAAGGTCACCTTGAGAATGGAAGCACAGTGCTACGCATGCCGGGACAGAACAGCCGAGCAGCCCGGGCAGCGCCATCTTTGCTTACATCGCACACAGAGATGGATGCAGCAAGGCACAGCCCCCTCACTGGCCTGACCAACAGAACTGCCAGGCTTTAAAAGCAAAATCAGTTGGAGATGAGTTTGTCTCCACTGAGGGAAAGACCCGAGCACAGGAATCCCAGCGGGGCGGGCCCAGCTCGGCCCTGCTCGCCCCCCAGGCGCTGCCCGGGCAAGGCCATTGTCATTTGCACTCATGCAAAGTAGGAACCCAGAAGAGCAAGGGCCCTCAGAAAATTAAGAGGCAGAAAACGAGGCCACCAAGTCTCTTAAAAATCAATGTAATTATTTTGAACAACATCTGCTTGACAGAAAGGAGTGGAGACAGAAAAACCATCTTGCTCCCCACAAGAACTCAGGGTCCGTGCTGCACCCATGGCGACCTGGCCGTGGCGACAGGACCCTCGTTGGCAGGGAGACAGCAGATCTGCACACACTGGACAGGGACATACAGGCCTGCCCGGCCCCCGGCTGGCACAAGCGCTGTCATTCCTAGCGCGCTTCTACCTGGCAATGTCATTCAGAGACAGTCCTGGAAGGCAGTCAGCCCGGCACATCCAAAACCCAAACCAAAACAGCTTCAAGAAGACAGACGAAGACCATGATTCTAGGCCATGCTGACCCCTGGACGGCCACCTCCTCAGGACAGGGGCCAGGCCCCTCCTTTCACTGTCACCCCCAGGGCCTGGCACAGGAGACGGGATAACACTGGGCTGCCCACTGAGGACCCTCACAGGTGGAGGGCTGGGGCTGCTCTTTCTCTCAAAGTTGCCCAGAAACGTTGATGTCATTCAACTGAATGACTGCAGACGGCCAGTTCAGCTTTACAGCCATTTTCTAGACCCACCACCTGCCTACAGGAAGTGGGCCTGGTTGTCACAGGGACTGCCACCTTCTCGTCAAGGCTGCTGGAGGGGGCTCCACTGCTGTCAGAGACCACAAAGCCACAGGGGCCGGCTGGGAAATTCTGGTGGGGTTTCCGCCTGGTTTAACCGCAACGCACAGCGCAACGCCCCCACCCCCACCCCGGGGTCTGTGTGACCTGAGGTGCTTCGCAATAAACCACGACTGGATCTGGACAGGACCCCACCGCCCGGCCATGGGGAACAGCACCTGGCCTTTCACAGCAAAGGTTATTGTGTAGATGGAAACCTCCAACAGCAATGATGACAACAGAGCAAAAAAAAAAAGTCCCAGAGATTTCAAGACCTTTAAGGAGAAAAATTATAAAATTTAATCGAAAAACAACGGAGACCTCCCTGAGCGGGAAGACATGACACACAGTTTAGGAGACAGTTTATAACAGGTCTGTCTGATTCTTAGGGGGCATCTGGCTGTTGGAGGAGGACGGACATTGAAACCAGTGGAAGGACAAGGGCACAACGGACAGTGAGGGAGATTCCCAAGGCCTCCCTCTGCAGGCCTGGGAGCAGCCACGGACCCAAGTAGAGACAAGGACCTGGGGGCACATGTCACCCCCACCACAGGCCAGGGACACAAGTTGTTTCTACTAAGGGTCTAGGGGACATCATCCCCCTAGAGGACTAGGGGACACCCAGGCCAGCCCTGAGAGTTGCCTGTGCATGCCTAGTCCTAGACCATCCTGGGCACACCTTCCGTAGCCATGCAGGCCAAGTGGGAAGTAACGGGGGGTGTCCCCCTTTCACCCGCAAGAGCACTGTCAGAGGGGGGCTAATACAAGACTGAAGTGAGATCCAAAATCTTCGAACACTATACCCCCATGTCCAGGTAATGACAGAAACCACTCACACCAATAACAAGGAAGCTCTCAAATGAAATGTGGAAAGGTGTCAACAGACCCGACACAGAATGACACTGATGTCAGATTATCAGACAATGATTTTAAAGAGCTGCCATAAAAACTTAATGAGTAATCTCAAGAAACAGGAAGTGTCAGTAAAGAAACAGAAGATAAATTCAGTCCCACGCACCCATGGGGCACTGCAAAAGGTCTAAGGCTCATGTCACCCACGTCCCAGGACACTGAGACGTGGGTGGCGGAGAAGTCTTCAAAGAAGGAATGGCAGAACACAGCCCACATTTGGCAACAAAGGTAAACTTACAGATTCGGAAGGTGAGTGAACCCAGAGAGGGTAAACCTAAGGACATCCCCGCCAACCGCTTGAGAACTGAGGGCAAACAAATGTCTAAAGCAGCCAGAGAGAAACGATGAAGACCGCTCGGAGTTCAAAACCAGTCAGTCTTTGGACAAAGGGTTTGGTGACGAGTTCTCAGATGTGCCACCGGAAGCATGATCCACAGAAGAAATCCACAAGCTGGACTTCGCCGACGTTTAGAGCTCCTGCTGTGCACAGAGCCTGTTTGCGGATGGGGAGCAGCTCCAGGCCTGGGGGAGACCCCGCGCAGACCACGCGTGGGACAGAGGACTCACCCAGAATATGTACAGAACCCTCAAAATGCAAGTCAGAAAAACCGCGAACAGTTCCATTAGCAAGTGGCCAGCAGGGCAACGCGAAGTGAAGTCCACGCCGGAGATGCTGCCACACACGTCAGCATGGCCCCAGGCCAAAGCAGAGACGCCCCCAAATGTGGCGAGGACGTGGGGAAACTGGATCCCTCCCGCGTCAGCGGTGGGCACGGACAGGGGCCGCTCCTCAGGGGGAGGGACTGCCGACACGACCGCCACGCGCTCCTGGCGCGTCTCCCGCAGAAACCTAAGTGCACGTCCGCTCAAAAGCCGCGTGGCCGTTCCCGCAGCTGCACTCGGAGGAGCCCCACACTGGAGCCTACCAAGTGCCCCTCACTGGGTGAAGGTCAAACCAAGGTGGAACCTCAGAATACCGATGACTCAGCAACAAAAAGGAACAAGCTGCTACGCACGCAACCACCAAGGTGCTGAGCTGGAGAAGGCCAAACTCAAAGGTGTGTGTGAGTCCACTTATGTAGCATCCTCAACACGACAAACACAGAGATGGAGGACAGGCCCGTGGTTGCCGGGGGGACGGGGCTTAGGTGTGACTTCAGTGGGCAGCACGAGGGAGAGCTTTGTGGCAGGGGGACAGCTGTGTGTCTTGGTGGAGGTGGTGGTTACACAGATCTACACGTGTGGTGACAAGACAGAGCCACACACACGTTGTGCCAATGTGAGTTTCCTGGCTCTGATGTTGTCCTGCAATCACCTAAGATGTAAGTAGTGGGGGAAACTGGGTGAAGCAGACAGGACACTTCTCCCAATGGATTTGCAACTTCCTGTGAATCTATAATTACTTCACAATAAAAAGTGTGCCCGTGGAGCTGCAGCCCACAGTAACGACAGGCTCTCACGTCGGCAGCGGCCCACACTCCACCCTGGACTGTAACATCCCCTCCCCTTTACTTCAAACCTGAAGTATCACGTAGAGGGAATCAAAGGGCTTACAGTAGGCTCCTCCGCAAAGAAGAGTGTCTGCAGACATCTTTCAGGAAGGGAAGGAGCGAAAGATGCTTAGAAGTTCCCTGCATTTACAACAACAACAAAAATCTGAAATGCTTGAACTCAAACACATTATCAACGACTCAAGGCTGTCGTCTTCACGTTCTGTAGGAGTTCAGTTACTCCCTAAGGAAACGTGGACTGGCTTGCTGTAACCAAGAACATAGCGGCGTAGCGCCGTTTAAGAATAAGAATAAGTAGTATTTAGAGATCCAGTTCAAGCTCTTCCTTCAGTATGTGAAGAAACAGGTTTCCACCCTGGCCCAGCGGGCAGTGGGGGTCAGGTGCAGGCGCCGGACCCCCGCCTCTGGGCATGGTGCCCACGTCACAGTGTACATTTCCCCTTAGCCTGAGCAGGTATTTCACTGCAAAAACCTGACACAATCAGTATTAAGTTTTAGGAAAAACAAAAAAACAAAAACAACAACAAAAAGAAAACCAAGCAATCAGCTTCAAATGCTTCATAAAATCATGGCATACAAATGTCCACGGCACCTAAATGATGCGTGAAGTCACAGCGTGCGGACGCCCATGGCCCCTCGCCCTGCAGGCCAGCGCCCAGGCTGAGGTGGTGCGGACGTCCCCGAGCGGGCCCCCTCACGAGTGCGCACCTGCTGTGCATGCCCGATCTGAGTGGGGCCTGGGCTAGGACGAGGAGTCCACTCTGCCTGTGGGGTGTCCTGCTCCAAGGACATGGGGTGCCCTCTTGGGGACTCCGGCTCCCTTCCTCTTGCCCTTCCCTATCCCCCCAGAACCAGGGCCACTGGACTAAGCTAGCGGTTACCTGTGCATTCTTACAAGGAGGACGGCCACTGGCTACCATTCCCCGGGGAATGTGGGAGATCCACTCGCATGCCGACCACATGCCTCCCACACTCGGCAGAAGGGCCCCCGTGATGCTCGTCCTTACCCGGTCCCGTAGCTGTGGGTCAATGCTGAGGCTGGGCCCCGCTGCTGGGAGGCCTGTTTCTGCATGTGCTGCTCCTCCCACTTGTCCTTTCCTTCAGAGAGCCAGCTGTGGGTACAACTGCAGCAGGAGCCTTCGAGAGCCTGGCTGAGAGCTGGCCAAGGATGCCCGGCTCAATAGCACGCACCGCACGGCTGCGGGCGGCCGGGCCCCACCGGTCAGTTGCACTGAGAAACAGACTTGCAAGCTTCCGAATGCGCAACACCCATGTTTCCAAACATCCTGTTCTTCATTCACTCCACACTTGGCTCCGTTCAAGTCACAAGCTGACTGCTGATGAACAGAAGGCTCCTCATCGGTGAGGTGGGCACTCCCGCCTGTGGCCCCAGCCAGAGGAGGCCAAGTCCCAGCCAGCCTGTTGGGGACGAGCAGGACCAGGCAGACCGGAGGTGGGGGGCCACCATCTCACTTGGGCCCCCCCTGGCCTCCGCACCTGGCCCCACTCACAGCAGCCCCCACAAGACCCTCTGCCAGCACACTGATGCCATCACTGACGGTCTGTCCTTCACGTGACCTGAGCCCATGGCACAGTGCCAGCGACACCCCTCTGGACATTTTCTGCACCAGACAAAAGCAAGAAGCGCAGCTGTGGGTGCACCCCCACTCCGTCCCACACGGGGGTGGGGGGAGGGCTCACTCCTGTGGCCGCTGCAGCCTTGGCTCTGCGTGGGCCGCGTGACGCTCCACGCACACTTCCACATGCACACAAACGTTCTGGAAGCGTCCATGGCTACATGATGCTGAGTGCAGCTCTCTTTGGAGAGACGGAAGTCAGGGTAGAAAGGACACTTATTTCTAATTTTATGCTCCTCCTGTACGCAAGGCCAGCAGTGGGCACCCAGGAGGGAGGCTGGGCTGAGGGGAAGGGGAAGCCCGCTGCTGACCTCACCCCCGCCGAGCTCTGAAATGCAGGCAGGAGTCACCGCTCCAGAAATGTTTAAATCAAAATGGGAAGGTGTGGCTTAACAAGAAAACAAGTGAGAAAAGCACCCCCATTTTTAGAAAATGATGTGAGCAGACGTGGGTCTTGTCTTTTAACACGGGTGGCCGTCTGGAAGAGGGAAGGTCATGATGGCAAGTTGTCCTCACAGCTACGGGAAGGGTGACAGAAAGGTGACCGCACCTCCTCCGGACCTGCCGATGTGACAGTGACCAGGCCTGGGAGGCACGTCTTAGTGCTGAGAAAGAGAAGGCTAAAAACATCTTAACGAAGAGTAAGGAATCGAATGACAGTGGTCCTCGGGACCCCTCATCAGAGGTCTGCCGGCCCCAGCCCTGGCCCCTTCCCTGCCTCGGCTTTGCTGTTGCACTGAGCTGGGTGCAGACCAGCCCGGACCATCCTCCGAGCCTGGGGCCCATGGGCAGTGCAGGGCCTGGCACATGGCAGAGCTGCGACAATGACGGCGGAGTCACGTTCACCACTTTAAGCTTATGATGCGCTATGGATGGTGACGAACTTTCTCTGCTGGTTATTTAAAAATCTAAGTAACTAGCAAATGAACACGGCAAGCTACAAACTTACATGGATAAATCACCTGAACAAGGTACGTGATTGTGAGTCTGGATGTGAAGTCTATCGACGGCAGGGGGTTGGGCAGCCGGCTGCCCTGTTCTCACCATGATCCAAAAATGAAATCTGGTTTGGAGTTCTGCAGAAGTCACAGAGCTCTGAGCACAATTTAAAAATAAACGTCATCTCTTGTCAACTGGAAATAAACAGAACAGAGAAAAATGATTCAGGGCCTTCCACCGCTGCCCTGTGCCCACATCAGCCCTGTCTTGTGTCAGTATGTGTCCCTGGGCTGATGGTGCTGTGTTTAATCATAAACAGATCTGAAGGCGCTCAGGGAGGAGCACA
>PVJL010017566.1:0-17910 GCA_004026885.1 Lyroderma lyra
TTGTCCCTGTCCACAACTAATCCCTTCACCTCCACGCCTAATCCCAGCGCTCCGGGGCCCCTCTCACTACCTGTCCCTGTCCTTCAAGGGGCTCCCTCCAAGTGTCAGCGTGTGACAAACCTTCCCAGACCTCGCTGTCCCCCCAGCACCCCCTTTCCCCTGCAGCTTTCTCGCCAGACTCCAGGTCACCCCTGCAAAGTGGGCGTCTGCCCCCGCCAAGGTTGCTGTGGCAAAGGGCCCTAAAGGCCAGATCTGGGGGATGCCCTCACCTCCCGGACTTTGCGCAGCTGGCCCACCTGTGCCCACCCCCACCCCCAACCCCGAGCTCTGCAAGTGTTCTTTCATGGGCTTCTAGGACCCCCTCTCCTTTTCCTCAGGCCCCCCTCCCGTGTCCACTGGCATCTGGATTCACTTTCACTGTGCACCTTTTCCCCTAAAGCTTTGCCTAATTCGTGGGGGCCAATCCCCCAAACTGAGACTCCAGCCCAAGCCACTTTTGAGCTCTAGACCAACACACACACCTTTCCTGAACGGCCACTCTTCCGTTTGTATACAGTCCAGAGCTCTAGAACCTGACGGCCAACAAATATCTCAGGCATCTCAACAATAGGACCCAAAGGAGACTCCTGGTCTGTTTTTCTCTTTTCACTTGATTATCCCCCTTGATCCAAATTCCTAATCTTCCCCAAATTTGTCCTTGTCTGGTGTTTTTTATTTTGGAGAATGACTGTCTGGGAGATACCTGACAGTCACCCTAGACTCTCCTCCTACATCACCTGCCACATCCTGTCCTGAGGTCATTTGGTCTACTGCCCGTCTCCATCATCATCCTCACCAATATGTTAGTCCAAGCCACCATTTCCCAATTGGCCCTCTGCAGTTACCAGCTGATTAGTTTTCTTTAAGCCATTCTTCCCTCCAGCCCCTACAGAGCAGCCAGACTGGTCTTTTCAGAATACACCTCTTTCTTTCAATGCCCATATTCAACTTACACCCGTTTAATAGCTCTTAGAGAAAGATTAACTTGGATTTCTTTAGCCTCATCAACACCACGTTCCCACCCCAACTGGACACGGTCCTTTCCCAACAGTCTTTTCTTCTTGGTTCTTGCTAACAGAAGCCACTCTCTATGTGACACAGACCGACCTATGTCAGTCACAGTGGTCAGGCCCACTTCTCTTGTCAGTGATTGTTTTTATGAGTGGGCATTTGGTGGTGGGGGGGTCTTTGGTGAAAGGTTTCTTAGTCCTTAAAAAGAAGTATAAGGAAGAACCACCTCTTTTCACCCACCTGTGGATCCATCATTGTACGGTGGAGGCAGGGCCTGGAGTGGCTGCAGCCATCTTGGGACCGTGGAGACAGGAGCCCACGTGCTGTGGTTGAGAGAACTGAGAGATGGACAGAGACTGGATCCTTGATGACATGAGAGCTGCCTCCTTTGGCAGCTATGTAGGATAATACATTTCTTGTTTGAATGTTTTTAAGTTTTCTGTCACTTGTGTTAACATGGTTCTTACCGATAAGCCTCCCGGTTTCTGGAAGACCCTGCTGTCCCACAGGGGAGCTTCTCTGCACGTGGCGTTTCCATGTGTGCCACGCTCTCCGCATTCCCCGCTAACTCCCACTCCTCTGATCAAGTGTTACTCCTCTGATTTTGCCATGGCACCTATCGGAGTCTAAAATCAGGGATTTGTTTACTTGATTAATACCTAGCTCCCTCACTGGACTGGAGGTCTATGCAGGCAGAGACCAAACCTGTCTTTGCTTAGTGTCCTGTACCCTCCTCCATGGCTGTCCCAGTGCTTCGAGTCCACTGATTCAGTCAGGGTCTCGGTAGGAAAGAGGGGGGTGCAAGTGCAATGAAAAGGATTTAACTGGAACCAATTCAATGAAAGAAGTGCTGTGGCAGGGCTAAGGGTGCCGGGGACGAGTAAGGACCCAGGGGTGAGCAAGAGTTGGAAGCCATCACCACTTCTAGGACCGAGGGATGAGAAGAGGGTGTGGGTGTTCAGAACCCGGGGGTGTTCAGAACCTGTGGCTTAGGAAAGGGACCCCACCTGTGGCCCTAGGAAGGGACGGGTCAGTGCCAACGCACAGCCCACGGAAGGAGCCAGGGAGCCTCGGCCGCCAGGGAGCCTCGGCCTCTTCCTCTCTTCACTCTCCCACTGGCTCCTCCGCTGGTCAAACTCCATCAGAAGCCAGAGGGCAAGGGGCCGGGGCGTAAAGCTTGGCCGTTCAGGGCACAGGACGGGATGGAGACAGACAGACCTGGCTCTGAAGCGCCCAGCGAGGCGTATCTGAAAGGCATCGAACGACCTGGCTACCCAATTCAACGCACCTTTTCCCTTAACCGTCACAACCACCCCGCGGAAGCCCACAGTGTAGACAAGCTCACCCCTGTTTTTCAGGATTGGGAAGGACACCCCGGGGAGTTTTTCCCCATGTCTTCCTTACTTCCCTCAGGACACCTCCACGTACCCCCGTGTTTCCTTTCAGTGCGGCTCAGACAACGGATCCAGCTCACAAATCATTCCTTTTTTAATCCTCTCCCTCTTGCTGGGGCCCTCTTTTGAGAAAATTCTAGGGTCTCTTTTTCAAAAATCCTTCCTTGATCACCCATATTTTTCTCCCTGTCACTCAGCTCCTCCCCTAGTCACCCAGTCTTCTCTAAGGGGAGGTGTGCATCACTCCACCTGTTCGTTCTGTTGCCCCCTGTGAGCTAGCCTTTACCCCCGTGCACCACCCCCCAAAAAAGAAAACAGTTTCTGCCAAGGTTCATAATAGCCCCTGATTGCTAAATTCAAAGGACTTTGCTTCTTATTTTTCTGAGATTCGGGCCATATAGCAACGCTGATTACTTTCTCCTTGAAACTCTTCACTACCTTGGTTGCCATGGCAACCCCTCTCCAAGTTGTTTGTCTCATCTCTCAGGTCCTTCCTTCTCTTTCCTTTGTCGCCCGCCCACACCTCCACCAGCCCCTCGAATGTTGCTTGTAAACCCATGATTCTGCCCTGGGCCCTCTCCCAGTCTCCCCTCCTCCCGCCCCGAGGTCCCCGTTACCTGCTCGCCCTGGGTAGAACCTCTTCCTGAGCATCTCTGGCCGTGGGATCCAGCTGCCCGTGGAGCCCCACCTGGCTGTGCCCCCAGCCCCTCCGCTCTGTCTGAGCCCGAGCCTGTTGTTGCTCCCCTTCAAACAGGCCCCCAGGCTGTGTTCCCCATGCCACCCCTCCCCACCATTCACCGAGGGCCCCACCCAAGGCACAGGGACTCACCTGGCTTTGCCTTCACGCTCACTCCAACAGCCAACACTTCTGACTTGACTTTGCAAAGATCTCTGGGTTCTGTCCCTCCCTCTGCCATTACTCCAGATCCGGCTTTAGCCTGCCTTCCCTGGGTGGTGACCACAGTCCCTTAGTTGGTCTCTTCCTGGACACTGGTACCTCCCATATCTAGCCTTCATACTGGCCACAACAGAGATTTCCCCAAACCACAAATCGGAAATGTCACTGGTGTAAAAACTTTCAATGGTGCCAACTGCCTGGGCTGGTGTCCCAACACCCTGATGTGCGGAGGGGACACACAAGGCCCTGAGGGGCCCAATCTCTGTCCACTTCTTAGACTCACTCTTCCCGTTCCCTCCTCCGTGCAGGGACACCAACTGCCCCCAAACTCACTCTTGCTATTTCTCACTTCCAGGGTTTTGCCCGTGCTCTTTCCTTCAGTCCCTTCTTCCTGGCTCACCCCTTGTCATGTTTAGGGA
The DNA here is from genome assembly GCA_004026885.1 of Lyroderma lyra. Lineage (NCBI taxonomy): Eukaryota > Metazoa > Chordata > Mammalia > Chiroptera > Megadermatidae > Lyroderma > Lyroderma lyra. The sequence continues at coordinate 3,762 of PVJL010017566.1, forward strand.
GCAGGCCCGCGGTCGCCGCCCCTGAAAGCTCTGTACACGTCTGTTTGCGCTCCCATATGCATCCTAATGGCTCACTTACATGTGGCGCAGCCGGATAATACTTTATATATTTTTCACTGCACTCCCCCGTCCCAGACATACATGTCTTTGCTCATCACTTTTGTTCAACAAACAACCCCGAACTTTAGTGGCTTAAAAACACTGTTCATTTCTCATGGTTCCGGGGATGGAGAGGGTTCAGCTGGGTGGTTCTTATCGATGTCTCTCGTGCAACTGCAGTCAGATGGCAGCTGGTTTTGACACACTGAAGGCTCAGCTGGGCTAACTGCACAAGAAGCCTCACTCACATAGCAGGTAGTCAGCTGCGCTTGTTGACTAGAGTGCCCACACGTGGGTGTATCACACGACTGCAGTTCTCACAGTATAGCAGCTGGGTTGCAAGAGGGAGTGTCCTAAGACCAAGTGTTTCAGGAGGCCTGTGCAGAAGCTACAAGGCTTCTGATGACCTAGTCTTACCTGTCCTAGAATGGTCCTTCTGTTATAGTCTATTGGCAGAGAAAGTCACTAAGTCCAGCCCAGATTCCTGGGGAGGAAAAGTAGACTCCACTTTTTGATGAGAGTAGTAGTATGTGCATACTGGGAGGGCAGAAACTGATGGTGGCCATCTTTGGAGACAAGCCACCATGGTCACTCTCTCGTGATTCCATCAGAGCTTTGGGGAAGGGCTGGTATTGTTAGAGCATGAATGCAATGAGAAAGACAATGGTTTTCAACAGACTCTGGACACCTACAGCAGAGACAGGGCGTTGGGTTGTGGTTGCTGGCCTTTTGTGAAGAGAAAAGAACCCAAGGGACGCAGAACTTGAAACCGATGGCATGAATAGTAAATAGGGAAGAATGCAGAAGCTGTCTTTCTGCTTGGAAGGAAATAAAAGTTTAACTAGCCAGTGGGAGGAGAGGAATCATATGGAGGCGTAACTAATAGTAGATACTAGATCTCCCAAAATAAATGTGGGGTGTCCCGGAGTAGGAGGGGCTATCGCTTGGCTCCTCGTGGTGTTGCCCAGGAGACCCAAATCTCCCAGCTTGGGCTGGCGAGGTTGAGAGCTTGGCTAGGAGGGGCCTGACAGATGGCCTTGGGGGGTGTCCCCATAGCACGGTGCTGATGGTGAGGGTTTGGGAAGTGAGCGAGTGTGGCTGGTGGACGTGGAAATGCGTTGTGGTCAGGACAAGGGTTCAGCAGGGATGTCTCGGTGTAGTGATAGATCCTGGTGATGTAGCAGGATCGGATCTCCACCTGGTGCCAGGGCCAACTGGGAGATCGCAGGAAGGAGGGAAGGAGCGCTGGGAAGCAGAGAAGCCACAAGCAGAGAAGACCAAGAATCTACTTAAGACGGACTAAGGTAAAGTCCAGATGTGACTGCATCTACCTTGAACTGACAGATGGTCTGGGCTACTGATCAGAAAGGGGCGGTGGGTGGTCGTTAAGAGTGAGCTTGAGTTAGGGAGAAATTAAGAAGCTGTATCTTGCCAAGGCTCGGTTGGTGGCAGTTTCTGGGCCAGCGGCCTGGGGCCATCTTCAGCCTTTCATCCTCTCTTACCTCTCATGCCTCCTGTATCTACCTCCAGAACCTCTCTTGAGTCTACCTCCCCTCCACCGGCATTGTCATTTAGCTCAGCCCTGCACCCCTTCTCACCCCGACAACTGTGGTGCCCTCTTAGGTATTCCCCCTGCCTCCAGGCTTGTGGGGGATCCTCTTCAAACCTTTCTCTGCAGACAACCACGAGGCTGATGGGGCACATCCATTATTTTCTTTACCTAGACCAGTGCCAGCTCTCCTGGGAAATTATTTGCACTTCAGCCTGTTTGGCATGGAATTCGCCTATTCACATAACCCACCTTATCGGCCATCACCACCGGCCAGGGGCAATGTGCCCCTGACTTAGGCTGTGCCAATCGAAGTCCTTCCCGAGATAGTTTGACTTGGGAACAAGGAGCTCTCTAACTAACATTTATGAAGCACTTAACTGCTGGGCCACGCCTTTTACAGGTGTCATCTCCTTTGACCCTCGGGACCGTCTAAGGCTGGAGCTGTTATTATCCCCATTTCACAGATGAGGACACTGAGGACAGAGAACTTAGTTAGACAAAACAGTGAGCAGCACTGACTTGAGTGATTCACCCAACTCCCGCATGCCCTCCTCGGTCTGTCTGGTCACCAACCTGAGAGCCTTCTATGCCCGCAGCGGGCATGAGAGAGGGAGGGTCTGTCAGTCAAGTCCCTCCTTCCAGGGGTCTTAGAGGCCCAACTCGCTGACCTGTGATTTGTAAGGAAGCCAATCGATTTCTCTTCCTGCCTGAGCTGGTTTGAATTGAGCTCCTTTCATCGGTTAAAAAAAAGAAAAGAAACGTGACTAAATGAAAGCGTGATCACACCCATCTCCCTGCCGAAGCAGCCATGGCTCCCCATTTCCCTGGGGAAACTCCCTGACAGGAGACACAGAACCTACGGCCTGATTTGCTTGCTGCTCCCGTCCTGCCACATCCATGCCCCCACCGCCGTGTGCCCCCCACTGCTGTGCTCCCTGAGATGAGACCCATGCCCGCTTTACCTGCCGCCCCGCCCCCAGCGCTCAAGTCCTTCGAATTCAAGTCTTTTATTTTTTTCACGTGGGTAGCCCCCTGGCTGGGAATCGAACCCAGGCCGCAGCGTTGACAGCGCCGAAGCCTACGCACTGCACCACCAGGGAACCCCAAATTCAAGTCTTCATCTAGGATTTCACCCGGGCAGTCTCCTCTAAGCTCTGGGCCCAAAACCTCCCTCATATGTCACCTCCTAAGACCTGGGTCTTTGACTTTGTTTTTCTAATTACAAAACTAATTTGTGGACATCTTAGAAAAGTGTTAACCACCAGAGGTTCCCAGAGCCAACCACTGTTAACATCTTGATACACGAGGGCTGTCCAGAAAGTATCCAGCCATGTCATATGAAAAGTAGAGGCATTCAGGGCTGCATTTTTTTCCGGACAGCCCTTGTATTTATCAGGATTGCTTTTAAAAAGAAAACAAAATGATTTTCTATTTCTTTTCATATTATAGATAGATACAGTTTAAAAAAAATAAGTCTAAGAGGATAGAAGTTCTTCTCCACCTTCTCCCCACCTCCAAACTCTCACCCCAGAGTGTGTGAGCTGCTCCCTGCGGCCACCTCCCCAGAAGCTCTTAGAGCCCTTGTATGAGGAAGGATGCTTTCAGCAGCACCTAACAGAACTGCTGAGAGGGGCTTAAACAGTAAGAACATTTATTTATTCAAAAACTAGGAGGCCCAGAAGCCAGTGGTTTCAGGTGACCAGGCTCTGAGTCAGCCTTCTCCTCCGGGTCACAAGATGGCTGCCAGAGCTCCAAGGGTCACGTTCCCACCCAGGCAGGCAGGAAGGGGAAAGGCCAAGAAAGCTGCGCAGGTGCAGCTCCTCAATCGGGGGCAAGCGCTTCCTTGAAAAGCCTGAAGACGCCCCCTTATAAGCATCTGCTACCCCCTTTCTAGTTCATACATAGCAGATGAGGCTTTAGGTCACTTGGACACTTCTCCCCTCCATTTTTGTACTGGTCATCTTGCTAATGGTAAGAAGTCGACTTGCCCCTTCACTGCTGTCCCCCTGCGTGGTGACACAGCTGCGGCCTTGCCACTGCCGCCCGTCCGCCCTCCTTCCCGCCCCCGGGCCGCCGGCTCCCGGTGCCGGTGGCGCGTCTGACTTCCGCGCTGTGATGGAGGACATTGCACTGACTTGCCGGAATGAAATCCACGGCAATACAAAAATTGAAATATCAACAAAAACTGGCATGGAAAAGACAAAATTCTCATGTTTGAGACGACTCTACCATGTATTTCCCGTGGGCACCTGTGTGTTTTAGGGCATCTAGAAAAGCGCGCGCCGAGCCCGCCACAGCGCCGCCCTCCGGGGGCAGGAAGGGGTGGGGCGGCGGGCGCGGCCCGCGGGGCTGGGCCTTCATCTGCAATGGCCCGAGTTTTAAAAAGGAGAATGTATTCATGTTTCGCTTGTGTCATTAAACTTTAATTTGAAAAAATTCTCCTTCATTTTCAGCCAACGATGCCGGCTCTGTATGTTTGGCAGTGTTCACATGTCTATGCCCAGGGAGAAAGAACGTTTACTTTGTGTGTGTCTGTGAATGAAGTACAGTGATTAGTAGGTAGATTTAGAAAAATGGAACAAGCAAAAGCAAAACAAGAAAGGGGGTGTGGAGAGAACTCATCCACAACACCACCAAAACCCGTTAGGAAATGGGTAGCTTCTCTATGGAGAGAAGCATGTGATTTGTGACTGAAGGACACACAAGGTGACCAGAGTGAAGGTAGGGCTCTCCTGCAGCCACAGATCGAAAGGTTCAGTATCATACTGATGTCCATTTCCCTGAAATTAATCTTGGACTTCACAGAACTAGATAGGCAGGTTTTAAAATTCATATGGAGGACTTCATATGCAGTAATAGATTAGATAATTGAAAAGGGAGCACAATGAAATGGGGCATTGTACTTAATGCTATCAAAACATATAAAGCTATGGCAGATAAAATCGTCTGGTACAGACAGGAATGTATAGATCGGTGAAGCAGAACACGGGCCTCAGGCCTTCCTAGCACTGTGACTCAGTACGCGAGGGGGCTTCACACCACATTGCTGGAGAAAGGATGAATTCATCAATCTATTGTGCTATAATAATCACCTGTAAGTTTGGAGAAAGGTTAGATCCTATCTCATTTTAATCACAAAAATATATTCCAGATGCGTTAAAGACCCACATAAGAAGAAAATTATTAGGAAAGAATACAGAACATATTTAAAACTTAGGAGTAAGGAAAGCCTTAAACATGATATCAAATCGATAAATTTGATTATGTCAAAATTAATAACTTCCATCTAACAAAAGATCCTACAAAGAGTTAAAGGAAACAGACAAGCTGGAAAAAAACATTTGCCATATATACACAAAAGATTAATATCCAGAATATATTAGGACCTTTCACAAATGAACAAGATAAATAATCTAATTTTTAAATGAGAAAGAAAGAAACAGATAATTCAGGAAAGAGAAAATACAAATGCCATTCACATAAAACATCTCACTAGCAAACAGGCATTTGTAAATTCAGTTTTTCACCCATCAGAATATAATTCAGTTTTTCACCCATCAGATTGGCAAATATTTAAAACATTTGCTTATGGTATGGGGATTAGAGTCCTCTCATACCCTCTAGATGGAGTTTAAATGGCACAGGAATTATGGAGGGCACTTTGGTAATATTTGCTAAAACTAAAAATTTGTAGACCTTCTGATCCTAACACCTACTTCTCAATTACTACCCTGGAGAAAAATGACAGAGGAGGCAGGTGCAAGGCTGTTTTGCTGCAAGCTGCTTAAGATGGGGGAGAGAAAAGGAAGCAACTAAATGTCCACAGTTCTTGGGGAAGAGAAAATGAGGTATATTTGTGGCAGTAAATACAATACAGCTATTAAAAGGAATGGACAAAAGCCATTTATATCAATAGGAATCCATCTTGAAAATATAAAATTGAGTAAAAAAAATGCAGCTTACAGTAAAATCTCTATAAAGTGGGATGGTTCGTTCAAAAATACCTACATCAATACTACACATTTCTAAGGAAGGAGACAGATAAAACTAGGACTTCAGAGGGTGGCCAAGTAAATGTTAGCTGTATTCATGTTGTTCTACTTTTAATAAGAATAATGTATTCATGCTTCATCTGTTTAATTAAAGCATAATTGGAAAAGACCCTCATGTGTTGTCAGCCAACGCCGCCGCGCTGTGCGTTGGGCTGCACCCCCGTGCCTGTGCCCCGGGAGGAAGAGCATTCACTTGGCGTGTGCGTCTGCAAATCAAGCACAGCGACTAGGAAATGGGCTGCGACGGAATACGACAGAGCAAGGGCCAAACACATAAGGGCAGAGGGCATCCTCTTCTCGGTTAACAGCAAAACCTATAATAAACCTAGGGATGAATTTATCAGGAAATATACCAGAGAAAGCCGTGCAACATCCCCGAAAGACATACAAGGTGACCAGAACGGAGAAACAGAGCAATGTGCATTGGTAGGAGGCTCAGCAAGATAAAGACGTCAGTTTCCTTCCAACGCATCCATAAACTCGATGTAATCCCAATTAGAATCCTAGCAGAAACTTTTCTGAACCTTGACAGGCTGATTTAAAAATTCATGTGGTGGGACAGATATGCAAGGATGACCAAGGCAATTTGCAAAAACAACAGAGAAGGTGGGATTTGTCCCACCAGTGAGCAAAGCATATTATCAAGCTTAGGAGCAGACAAATAGATCGGTGGACCAGAAAGGGCTCTGACATGGACCCGCGTTGGAATTTATTGTCAGGCCAAGGTAGCAATTTTAAATCAGTGGAAAATGACAGATAACCCAAAAAATGGTATTGAAAACAAAATGGTTATCAATTTTGAAATTTGTTAAAGTGAAATACCAATATCACACTAAAAATAAGCTTCCTATGCAGAAAAGACTTAAATGTGAAAACCGTAAAATAATGTAATATATAAAGGCAAGAAACAGAACTATGAAAGCTTTAGAAAAAATGTAGGAAAAATGGTTGTGAGCTTAGTTGATCGAGGGCCTTTTTAAGGCAAGATAAGATTCTAAATTTGACATAAAAATGAAAAGTACTGTAATAAAAGACTCAGTTAAAAGACAAGAGTCAGAATGGTAGAGAACTATGTTCAATGCATAGAGTGGACAGGGAATTAATATCAAGAATGTACAAGGGCTGTCCGGAAAGTAGCCAGCCACGTAACATGAAAAAGAGGCATTTATGGCTGGATTTTTTTTTTTTTCTGGACAGCCCTTGTATAAAGAATTCCCATTAACAAAAGGACAACCCAGAGGAAAGATGAACAAAGGATGTGCACAGATGATTCCAGCCAGAGGAAACAATAAATGGCCAGGAAACCCGATAGGAAACCACAGCGTGATCAGTCACTTAGGAAAACACACATTAAACCAAGAGGAAACCAGGTGTTCATGCATTAGGTCTGTAAACTGTAAAAGGTGGTGATGGTCTGGAGGATGTGCATTTCCATTTATTTGTGGAAGGGATATAAATGGGCACAGCCACTTCAGAAGCCAACCTGGGCCATGTCTATTAAAACTGACACAGTGGGCACCACGAGGGCAGATTCCACTCTTAGCGCTCACCCTACAGAAACATGTCACGAGGATGTTCCTCCTGGCAGCATTCTTTATAACAAGGGGGGAAATCCTCAGGGTCTACAGATGTTAGAAGAGGGGAAACATGGTATAGTCACGTGAAGGAACAATATAGCTGTTGAAAGGAATGAACAAGAACGGCCATATCAACCAACATGGGTAGCTCTCAAAAACACAAGACGGAATGAAAAACGCAGGGTAGTGTATAATACCTGTGACGTGGTATAACTTATTCAAAAAACCTCCATCAATACTCTACAGAGGGTGGTGCATAAAACTGAACAGCAGCCACTTTGTGAAAGAGGAAGAGACCAGGATCTCAGGTGGCCTAAAGAAACTTTAGCTGTATTCGTGTTGTTCTACTTTTAATAAGAATAAGGTATTCATGCTTCACTTGTTTAATTAAAGCATAATTGGAAAAGACCCTCATGTGTTGTCAGCCAACGCCGCCGCGCTGTGCGTTGGGCTGCACCCCCGTGCCTGTGCCCCGGGAGGAAGAGCATTCACTTGGCGTGTGCGTCTGCAAATCAAGCACAGCGACTAGGAAATGGGCTGCGACGGAATACGACAGAGCAAGGGCCAAACACATAAGGGCAGAGGGCATCCTCTTCTCGGTTAACAGCAAAACCTATAATAAACCTAGGGATGAATTTATCAGGAAATATGCAAGACTTTCACCAGAGAAAGCCGTGCAACATCCCCGAAAGACATACGAGGTGACCAGAACGGAGAAGCAGAGCAATGTGCATTGGTAGGAGGCTCAGCAAGATAAAGACATCAGTTTCCTTCCAACGCATCCATAAACTCGATGTAATCCCAATTAGAATCCTAGCAGAAACTTTTCTGAACCTTGACAGGCTGATTTAAAAATTCATGTGGTGGGGCAAATATGCAAGGATGACCAAGGCAATTTGCAAAAACAACAGAGAAGGTGGGATTTGTCCCACCAGTGAGCAAAGCGTATTATCAAGCTTAGGAGCAGACAAATAGATCGGTGGACCAGAAAGGGCTCTGACATGGACCCGCGTTGGAATTTATTGTCAGGCCAAGGTAGCAATTTTAAATCAGTGGAGAAACAATATGTTATTCCAAAAACGGTGTTGGGACAATTGCCTATCCATTGGGAGGTGGGGAGGGATTAAAGTTAGATCCTGAGATTCATGGGTATTGAATTTATTTTTTATATGTAGTATAAAGTCTTAAATATACACATCTATGTAAACTATAAATTTTATGAATACAAAAAATACTTTTCACCTTGATATAGGGAAGACTTTTTAAATAACACTATAAAAAAGGCATAAAAGGTTGATAAATTTGTATCAGAATGTAATATTTCTCTAAGACAAAGAGACCATATAATTAAATGACCAGAATCACTTGTAGATAACATTTGCAATATACATAACAAGGTATTAGCATTCAATATGCATAACAACTCCTAAAAATCAATAGCAAAAATACACACACACACACACAAAAAAAAACACTTAAAAATATTGGCAAAGGGTATGAACAAGTAATCCAGAGGTGGAAATATAAAAGGTCAGTAAACATATGAAGACTTCAGTCTTGCAGGTAATTCAGCAAAATGGAAACTGAAGCAAGATACCATTTTTCACTCATCAGACTGGTGAGAAATGTAGAACTTGGAGATGGTCTGGGTAAATGGACGCTCACACACTGCTGGCAGGAAATTCCATTAGCATGGCACTTTGGAGAACATTCCAGCAGCCTCTATTAGAATTTAAGATGTGTATACCCTATGACCCATCAATTCCTTTTCAAAGTTATCTCTTGGAGAAACACTTGTACATGTGCAAATGGGCAATGTCCAAGGGAGCTCTTTCAGCTCTGTCTTAATGGAGCGACACTGGGAAGCTTTTAATAGTCCATCAGTAGGAAACTAGGAAATCAAATGTGGTGTTACCGGTTATGGCGGCCCGTCGCCAGCTGCTCCACCGGAGTCTTGTAGGGCACGCTGAGATGAGAGCAACACCTCCAGTGTGTACACGCCACGTCTGTACAAACACACACACGCACAAAGAGACTAAAAGACATGTCTCAGTGGGCTCAGGGAAATATTTGGGGTAAACAGCAAAAGTCTAAGAGCAACTACCTGTGAATGGGGGCAGGACCGAGGCGGAGGTGGGGTAAGGGAGATCAGTAGAGATTTCTTTATCTGTATCACTCTAATTTTATTTAAAGGAAAATATATTCCTGCATTACTTGTGTAATTAAAATTTAATTTAAAAATTCGAATTCATTTCCAGCCAATTAGCTCTGCTCTACATATGTGCTGTGTTCTCATTCGTGTGCCCAGGGACAAAGCACATCAACCCTGAGTGTGCCTGTGAATAAAGCATTCTGATTAGTTAACTGATTAAAATTTGGAAAGCAAAAAGAAAAAAAAATAGGAAAACTTTTTTCACTTACAAAAACAACAAAACTGATAAGGTACTCAGGAATAAACCTACTGAGGAATGTGGGAAATCATTATGGCAAAAGCAGCTGACCTTTATTAGAAGGCATTACAAACCAAATCAAACAAGTAAGGCGCTGATTAAACAGAGGCAGATACAGATGGAAAGAACTGATGTCCCAAAGATGTTATTTCTTCCTTCAATGCAATCCCACTCAAAATTCCAACAGGACTCTTTTTTTTTCATGGAACATTGACCAGCTGACTTTGAAATACATGTGGAAAAATAAATGTATAATATCACCAAGGTAATTTTAAAGGAAAATAAAGGGCCAGGAACTTACTGTATCAGATAGTCAGGTTAAGCTTTGCTGGTATTGGCCTGCAAGTAGACAAACGGACCAACAGATCTGAGCAGGAGCCAGGGAACTGGGAGAAAAGGCGGTGTGGGACGGTTAATGTGGCACTTACCAAACTGGTTACCCATTAGGAAAAATGTCAAATTAGATTTCCGTGTAATACCGTACATGAAAATACACTTCACACGGGTTAAAGACAAGCTTTTTTTTTTTTTTTTTTAATTTAGGAATTTAAAATGTAGCACATCTATGTTGTTCACATGGTGAGAGTGCTACCTGCTCCGGTGCTAGCACTACAGGTCTATCTCTGCGGTTGGACGGGATGTTCTCGGACCCGGTAGGTCTCCAGTTGGACCGCACTGCCAAACCCCTGCAAGTGCCCTGTCCGCCCGGACCTTGCAGACCCCTTTTCCTCGCCAGCGCCACCTGGTCCTGGGAAGAAGGACGGGATACAGGATGCACTGAGGCCTGAAGCCCGTTGCTGTCGCTGGTGCTCTACGTCAGTCGGGTTCCTGGGCTTCCATTTCCTCCTGTACGAGATGGGACAATGCTCTGCGTCTTGGGCAGGGATGTGACGTTCATATGAGGAGGTGAATGTAAACGAGCAGAATGGCCCAGAACTTACAAGGATAGGGGAGCCAACGCCTTCACCTTTTCTCTACCCACCCACCCAAACCCCTGCCTCCCGTGACTCGATGGCCCAATTCTTCCCTGCATCGTAACTTCTGGTTTGAGAATTGTCATATATTCTTTCTATTTTGACCAGATATTTGATTCCAGGGTGGGAAATACTGATTTGGCACTCAAAGCGCTTACTGTCTGTTGCCAGGTGCTGAGAAACTAAAACAATAATAAGCTAGGAAACAGGACAAAACTCGTGCTAATTAGCACTATAGTGAGTACACAGGTCAGATAAAAGCTCCCAAAAGAAAACAAAGATCAAGTTACTCTCTAAAAGGCAAATAACTTAATTTGGCCCCTTTCAGTCAAATACACATCATTGCCCCAAACTAATTTATCCACCCCAACATTTGATCCCAGCCCTTTGGGGAGCTCATTTCACTAATTGTCTCCATTCTTAATTGCTTTATCACTCAGGCTCACTTCCTTAGAATAGTCAAATGCCAACACTGCTCTTTCCTTTAAGACTAAAATCAAAATGAAGAAGCCCTAGACTTTTCTTTCATATACCCTCCCCACAACATCCCTGCAAGTTGCCTCTGATAAAGGTCCCCAGAGGTCTCTCATGGGCTCTGGGGGTGCCAGGCAGCATGGCCACCATGCTGCTGAATTCCGGGGGTACCACCGAGACTGCAGTTGCCCACTAGAGGGGCTCATGGACCGCCCTTGCCCCCTGACCTCTCTGCCCATACCTCTTGCTGACCTGCTGCTGAAAGGCTACTCCGGCCTTTTCTTCTCGGCACCCTAGGAGGATTCTTCTTTCCCTTGACATGCCCCAAATGTTGGTGCTTCCTGGGCTCAGTTTCTGGATTCTTCTTCTTCAGCAGTCCTCACACTGTTCCAATACACATTTCCATCCAGGATCCCTCGGGAGCTCAGGAAGGGTCTCGGGAAGGGGCTCCATAACTTCTCACTCTGTGCTTCGGAAATATGCATTCGGCTGCTTCTGCCCTATCTCCTTTTGCATGTCTCAGCTGTCTCCCACCAGCCTGGGGGTCTGCCTCACAGATCCAGTCTCTTTCTAGGGCTCCCCAGTTCTGAGAATAGCACTGCCACCTCATCGAGTAAGGCAAGACGGGGGTCATCTGAACAACCTCCTCCTTTCCCTGCCCTCGTCATCCCCCCCCCCAGCACCAAGACTAACCAGAATACGTTGTTGTGTCCTGGCCACCAGGACAACAAAAGCCTCTTAACTGGTCTCCCAGTCTACCCATGATTTCTCCATAGAGCAGCCAGCCTCAGATTACATAACAGCGACCCTGCGTCCCTTCCATGCATCTCGCGATGCGCTCAGGAGTTCAGCCCTGGCCTCCGCTCCGCACAGCCACTGCCCGCCTCTCTCTTCTCCCCTCCGCCCAGGGTGCTTTACCCCAATTCGCTCTGTCCTGTCAACGCCTTCCCCTTCTTAACAACCTGGTTCCGGTGTTACCTCTTCGGGGAAGCCTCCTGGAGGGGGCCTGGGGTAGGCAGGACCCCTTGTGCACTCTCAGCACTCAGTACCTTTCCTTCGGAGTGCCTATAATGGTGACAATTGCATTTTTGTGTGATTATCTGATTCACATGTTTCTCCCCTGCCACCATAACAGCTCCATGAGAACAGGGGTCTATTTTAATTCACTCACCAAAGTATCCACAGTGCTAGGCACACTGGCAGCTACATAATAGGTGCTAAATTAGAAAATGTGGAAGGAATAAAATTTGGTCACTAAACGTTGCCTCTAGCATTTGGGAGTGGATGTCTGCCTATAAATGTGCTCGTGTCTTTCCTGTGTTCAGCCTCCCCACCCCACCCTTCACATCTTGAAGTCTTCCTTCTAGACTCCTCAAAGGACTCTTAATGATAGATTCACTGCTCTCGCACATCTTGACATTATTTCAGCTGATGCTCCATCACTCCCCCAAAATGCTCTTATTAAGGTCACCAAAAACTTACTAATCATCAAATCCAAAGAAAAAATTCTGTCTTTATCATATTGGAATTCTCCGCTGCATTTGACAGTGTTGATTACTTTCTCCTTGAAACTCTTCACTACCTTGGTTGCCATGACAACCTCCTCTCCTAGTTGTTTGTCGCATCTCTCAGGTCCTTGCTGCTCTTTCTCCTTTGTTGCCTGCCCACACCTGATTGGTTCCTCAAATGTCACTGTAACTCATGATTCTGCCCTGGGCCCTGTCCCACCTGTCCCATTCTCTCTCTGGCGATCTCACTCATCCCAGGGGTTCCCATTGCCCTCGGAGTGGCCATGGCCCTGGGCCAGTATTTCCAGTGAAATTTCTTCCTAAGCCCCAGACCTCAGATCCAAGTGTCTGCTGGGCTCCTTCTGGCCGTGACCCTGACCCTGTGGCTGCATCTGAGTCCACTGTCCTGCTCCTCATACTGGTTCCGCAAGCTGTGTTCCCCATCCCAGGGACCTCCCCACACCATCTATCCAAGACACATGGCAGTCATCCTTGTCTTTACCCTCTCTCTCATCCTAAAGTCTAATCATTCACCTTATTACCGATTTCTGTCTACTACAAGTTTCTGACCTATTTCTCCCCTAGTTCAGGTGCTCCCTCGCTTATCCGGACAAGGTCCCCTCCCTGCCTCTGGGCTGGTTACTTCTTCTACTGGATGCCTGGGGGTCTCAGCTCTGTAACAGCCCTTATTACTGCCTAATGCCCCTTATGACATTTAGGGAAATTTCCTGTTCCCCAGTTTGTGTGGCTGTGGTGGGACCTGAGCCGCTCTTTCCACAGAAGTCACAGACGCCCCTCCTCCAGGTCTTGCCCCTCATCACCCAGGTCCCGTCCAGAAGTAGCACGGATTGAGCTCAGCCAGGTAGCGAAGGCTCTCTGTCTTGACTTTGACTTGTCCAAGTAAGAAAGAAAACAGAATTACTTGATGTCTAGGAGACACGACCAGGTAGTGGTGATTAAGACCCCGAATGTAGCATTTAAGACTGTACCCCAATCTCTACCCCCTTCATTGTCCATCATTCCTCTGTCTAATCTGCCTCTCTGCATCTCTGCCTGCCCCTCTGGGGTGGGAGGAAGGGGTCGCAATGACCAGGTGAGACAATGATCATGAGCCCACCATGCAAACGATAAAGAGCGGTGCCCACCCTGGAGTGCAGAGTGCATTTCCTGGGACCCAGACAGCATTCCATCCAGGTAGCCCCAACCTGGACTTTCCCCCCTGGTTCATCAATCCCCTGGGAACTATCACAAAATCTCCAGTTAAAAAATGTTCTGAACCTCCATTTCAGATATTTGATTTCAAGCAGAAAGTAATTATTCTGCCTCTCTCTAGCTCACTGCCTGTTGCTAGGTGCCAAAAGGTACAAAAATGAATAAAACACAGCCCCAGACACAGGCAGGATGAAACCAGCACTAATTAGAGCTGCAGTAAGTGCCCCGAGGGCAGAGGGAAGCCGCCAGCG
>PVJL010017567.1:0-17905 GCA_004026885.1 Lyroderma lyra
GCCCGGGGACTCGGGGGGCTGACGTCAAGGTGTCGTCCTGGTGCGTCCCCCTCCGGGGGCTCATCCGTGGGCCTGTGTGAGTGAGGCCTCCGGCTCCGGCTCCCGGCCGCCGCTCAGCTCCCCAGGGCTGCGTTCAGATGTGGCCACGTCCCCCCGCCACCACCACGGGCCCCTTCAGCCGGACCTCCTCTCCCCGGAAGCGCTCTGGCCCTTGCTAGGACTCACCGACTTGTCCGTCCTATCAGGATGAACTCAGCGGGTCCAGCCTTGTGGCTGCCCTGGGCCACACTGGAAGAAGAACCGTCTTGGCCACACATAACACACGCTCACAGCAACGACAGCCGATGAGCTAGAAAAGGCGGCCCGTGCATAGTGTCTGCAACGTTCCCACGAACTCGTGTTGGGCCACATTCAAAGCTGCGAGGTGGACAAGCTTGGAACCCAACATCCATTCATCTGGGACCTTAATTACACCTACAGCCACCCCTTCCTCTGTGCTTGTGCCACCGGGGCACCTCCCGGGGGACACATTCCCCAGGCTCCTGCCTCAGCGGGCTCCCGGGGGGTCGGGGGTTGTGGGGGTTAAGCCAGAGCAGGAGCTGGCTAGAGCCTGGGCGTTTGTTTGTCCCCACCCGCTGTCCAGAGCGCCAGATGCTCCCAGGAGGGCCCGTCACGGTCCCAGCTGCCATGGGAGGTGCCTCCCCTGGGTGCTGTGAACACGGCCACCTGTGCCCCACCAGGCAGGAGGGGGAACCTCTGGGCGGCCGCCCTCCCCCCTGCTTTCCTTCGCTGACCCTCATCCCGGAGTTCGGTTCTCACTGGTCCACATTATCCAGATGGTTCTGTTCTCCGGGCGGAATCCCAATAATAAACTCAGAGACTCAAAGGCAGCCAGGCCAAATCTCAGGTGCCGGCCCCTGACCCGCCGTCCTCTTACATGGACAAGTCTGTGTCCCGGGTCCTGGGGGGACAGCAGCGAGGGCCCTGTGCCGAGAACAAGTGGCAGCTCTGATTCCCAGGAGAAATGCTGGCGGGGGAGGGCAGCCAATCAGCAGTAGTTTCTTATTTCGTCCAATAACCTGGAACCCCAGTCCAAGGACTTCGGACCCACCACATGTACTGACACTTCAGTGTCCTCCGCATTGACCATTTTTGTCCAGACGTAAAACAAAACGGGTTTATCTTTCAAATCTCACTTTCAACATACTAAGTAGCCAAAACTCTGCTTTACAAATGGAAATACGTCAAATAGGAGAGCTAAAATTGTTAAAACTCTGATGCCCCAAATTCCCCAAAATTCAGTGTAAAAGCGGTCTTTTATAAAGAATCATCCACGCTAGGAAACTCTGTTTGGCTAAATTCTTAATGCTTCGTAAAGACATCATCTCTAGGTACGTGCTAAAACTATTTTTACCTTGGAGACTTCGTAAGATTTGGTTCCAGTCCAACGCGATTACTCCAGGGTGTCTTCCAGAGTGACCCCAAATTCCCATTTGCAGCCCGGACCAACCATCCCTGCAGTTCCCAAATACGACCTCAGCTGGGAAGACCTATTTAAGAGACAGAAAGGACAGGAAGCCATTGGCACTTTAAGGTTGAAACGATACAAATCTCCAGGAGCAACGTAACATTTTTTACAAGGACACGTGCAGTTTCAGGCGCGTGACAGACAACCAAACACACGTGGACTTTTGTGCCGCGCCCTAATGTGTACGGGGGCGGGGTTGGGAGGAAGACACTGAATTATGCACTCATTAACAAGTCACAGATTAGTTAACCGAATACAGTTTTAAAGTAGAAGTTCCCTCAACAGCAAAGGCATTCCAAATTTTACAGAGGCCCCCAGACCACGCATGATGCAAACTTTCTCTCTCCCATTTCGTTAGCCAAGGGCTCCGGTCCCAAGAGCTCTGCAGTGGGCCCGAGCTCCCGGGGCAGCGGAAAAGCCAGAGTGGAGACCCGAGTTCCTCGCTTCGTGTGACGTAAACCCGGAGACGATGCTAACCAACCTGCAAGGATGGTTTCTGAAAAATAGTCCTGGGCGGCAGGGGCAAAAGTCTTTCCCATATAAAGCACCACCCCAAAATCAATGCAGAGGCCCCGTGTTAAGACCACGGCTGACACAGAGCTAGAAGGACCTTTGTACTCAGCAAAGACATTTTTCCAAGGACTCAGGTGACTCCAAACCAAAGACGTCTCAGGAAAAACCTGGCCCATGACACGGCACCACTTTTTATTGTTGCCGAGTTACCATGACATCCCCCGCTGCGGTGGGGCACGGGGAGAAACACTAATGTGTGCAGTAAATCTGAGTTACAAATGCAACATAACAATGATCCTTGCATCAAAGTCTAAACCCTCTTGAAACCTGTTGAACCCATTACAAACCCATCACAAAGCACAACGGAGATTTTCCTCTTCTTTAGTTGCCCCTGAAGATAATGTCACGTTTGTCTAGAGGGGACGTTGGGTAACAGGCTTGAAGAGCCACTGGTTTGAGGGTACAGGACAGAGTGGGCCTTGAGTGATTAGCTCAATGAGCAGGAAGTGCCTTTGAATAATTGTCTAATATAAGGTATTCAAAAAAAACAAATAAACTAGCAAGTGCTCATCTCCCAGACCCTCCAACTTTATTAAGTATGTTTGTCCTGATGCCCACCCAAGGGCACAATGTGACCTTCTCTTATCAGAAAGAAATACACAGTATAATTTATCAGAATCCATCATAATGAACTCCCCACATACTGAAAACCAAAATGACCTTTCTTAGCTGAGATTTATCTTGTTTTCTTCACATAAAAAGAAACACGAGGGACTTTTTCCCATTCATTAAAAAATGGATCCATCGGTGAGAATAAATGTGACCTAGTAATAGTCCGTATGCCAGACAAGGCACCAGCAGTTTAATTTTAGGCTGGACAGTAACTCCTTCTATCGGATTGGCCCAGTGTGGACCCTGGACACTTCCATAAAAGGATCATCTCTTCCTTGTCACTTCCAAACTTGGGTACAAGGTCACCAATCATCTGTGCACGGCCCCAAAAGCATTTCCGTCCAGTCACTTCCTTTCTTTCTGTCGTGTCCCAACAACAGCACAGTGCTTGCTATTGGTCTGCTTCAGAAGTCATTAATTTTTAAAGAGTAACAGTGTTTTCAATGACGAAAGACATCACCCATGTGCAGAAAAAAACCACAACAAACTTAATGTGTCCACTGATTCTCGGAATGAGTTGAAAAGACCCAGCAGTTAGGGGGCAGGATACACTTGTCACCTTGCACCTTTCGTGTCGGCGTTACGTGCACAGTCGCTCTTGTGTGACAAAAGGGTGCAGGCCTGTTCGTGTTTGCTGGTGCCAAGGAGGCTCGAGGTTCCCAGGCGCGGGGGTCATTCTCCTGATGTTCCGTGTGGCTCCGCGGTGCACAAGGAAGAATTCTGCCTCAGCTGATCTCCTGTGTCAAGGAAACGGCGAGGTTTCCCGTTTCCGCTCTCCTGGTCTGCCTGCCTTCACGCCTAGTGGGGTGACTGCCCTAAGAAGATGACACTTTCAGAATGTAGTTATCTACTCGTTAAAGATAAGCAATCGCACGGTAGCTCTTACGTCAGGTTTGCTGCACTCCCCTCACTGCATACAAGTCAATCTGCACAGTATTACGTTCTCTGCATTTTTTCAACCTAAAAATCCTACAGAGATGAAATCCCACGGTTCCTTTCACAATCCGCAGACACAATGACCTTACACATGGATCTCATCATGAGTTAAAACCATACTAGATCAAATTTGAGGGACGTTCTGCAGCATAATTGCTCTGTATTCTTAAAAGGTGTCAAGGTCATGAAAAACATATACATATATGGAATTGTCCCACACGAAAGAGAGACACGTGGCAACTAAGGGCAACTGTGATCCTACACTGGATCGTGAATGAGGGGAAAAACCCCACAAATACAGAGTCCCTCTCAGGGTGCACTCTGCACGTACACACACACACACACACACACACACACACTCGCAGACATGTACACGCACACACGCACATGCACACACGCATGCACACACTCATACACACATACACATGCACACGCATGCACACATGCACGTTCGTGCACACGCATGCACACATGAATGTTCGTGCACACATGCATAAACGCATGCACACACACTCACACGCACAGGTGCATGCACACACACCAGGCACCAAGGGACCTACTGCTTCAATTCTTGGGAAAATTATTTCCTAAAAGTGTGAGTCTCTCTTCATGCTTTAGAAAATAGACTGAAACTCAATCTCTTTCTTCAGGAATTCAAGACGATGATCGTGAACCTGCAGACGGCAACCCTGTCTGTGCACAAACGTGTGTACGCACTGAACTGCCTTTGCTAGCAGTTTCTGGCTTGTGTTTTACGTTAACCCCCAAACAGATTTGCCTCACCGCTGAAAAGCTGGTGGAAAACAGGATTCGGATTGGCTGCTGAGTTATTAGAGGCTCGTGTCATTTTCCAAACCAAGAGCAAACAGGCAAGAATTCCAAAGACCTGGAGTGCCCAGGCGGCCACTTCCGAGGCGGAAGACAAGCGCCCTGCAGATCAGAACTCCGCCGAGACGTTCTGGCCAAAAGACTCCAGAGCGAAAGCCGGAGCCAAATTACTTCGGTCCGTTTCTACGGAGGAATTCACCACTGAGACAAGAAACACTCAGACTCATTTCCTGTCAAACCCCAGCAATTCAGAACAGCAGGGCGCACTCTCACTGAATAACAAGGCCAACGGGCGTCGTGCTACTGAACAGCCCTGCCTTTTCCTGCCCACAGGCCGGGCAGGTCTCCCTGCTCCCTCTGGCGTCACCTCCTGAGTGGGCACTTCGAGTAACGAGCTAGTTCCAGACTCACCACCAATTCCCCTGACCCTGCGGGGTCTCCCGGGACTGCCCTGTGGCTTCGGCTCTCAGCCCCTCGGGCATCAGGACTCGAGCAAGAGCAATTCTAACAGCTGATGATGCAAAGCTGTGACATGCAGACGAGTCTGAGCGTCATGGCAAACGACCCCTCCATGCTAACTGCTACTCGACCAAGACAAAAACGACCCAAGTGGGAGATGTTTCATAAATCAGCCGCCTGCCTTTGGGGAGTAAGAAACGTGTGATGAGTGGAAAGGGGGCGAAAGGATGGTGCCAACTCAGTGACGTCTTGTCCAGCAACTGACGGAAATTTCAAAATCCAAGTGACCTGCACACCATCATTCATCATGTCTTCAGACGGACATGAGGAAAGATGCGCCCGTGTCCAGGCGCTCAGCCACACCGCATTGTCTTCCGGAAGGTTTCCGTTTCCCCCCGAAGCGTGCAAACCCAGACACGACCTCTCTCCTGACGAGACCAGTACTAACGAGCTTCCCAGACGCGAGCGTGCCGACGAGAGTAAAGGACTGAGCCGACGACGGATGCCCGTGTGAATGCCGTCCCAGCGGGACTGCCTGGCAGATGACACCCCTGCGCGGCCACATAACCATCACACGATGCGGGGAGTGGCTTCGTGATCTACACCACGATCACTGTCACACGGGCACGTTTTTCTGCCAAAATGGTACGTATGTGTCACAAATGGCTTTTTATTACTTGTTTTTTTTTTTAAAGAAGTCTATGGAGAATTTACTACTGCACCATGTTGGCGCGTGTTGCAAATGAGCCATTAAAGACAATAACTGTGTCCATTAAATATGAAAGAATTTTATAAAGAGCGTTTCAATTTCAAGCGTCACCAACAGTGTCTCATCTAATTAGAGGTAGCGAGTCCCTCAGAAAGGCTCTGCTGGTCAGGCAGGACTCAAACCGCTGCCACCGGCGCGCTGTTTGCACCGGTCCCACGCTCTGGCCCGGTAAGAACTGCGGCGTTTCCCAAAGCCGTACTTCCGGACGTGCGGGGGCCCGCCCCTTCCGCATGGGAGCGTGGGCAAACAGTGCCCTCTGCTCCCAGGGACGCGGTCCACCCAGCCCTCCCCGACCTCGGAGAAGTACAAAAGCCATCACCACCAAGTGATCCCCGAGAGCCGCTACACGAAAGACAGGAACCAGAGCAGCGAGTGACATAAAACGCAACGCACTCGCCAAATCCTGGGCCGCCCGGCGCGAGCCCGAGCCCAGCTGCCCCGGTCTGGGGCCGAACACGGCGAGTGTCAGGGCAACTGAGCCACAAATCTCTCCGGCCCAATTAGCCTTCCTGCAGGGGGTTGATTCCTTGTAATGAGACCAGCTTTTAATTGGGTATTTTCCTCTCACTTCTCGTTATTCAAATCATCACAACACGGTGTCCAGGTATTAGCGGACGGAGGCTCCGGCTGCCCACGGCTCCTGAGCTGACCATCGGGGACCAGGAGGCTGGTGGGGAGGCAAAGCAGGTTTAAACAAAATGCCGGGATTCGGGGGGACGGCGGACCCCTCACCAAAGGCCATCTCCCCGATCCCAGCTGGGCTGAACGGTGTCATGCACACGAAAGAAGAGGCAGAACGAGGGACAAAGAAGGGGTGGGGGGAGGTGGCCTTGGGCAAAGCACTTCCCAGAGGGACACCCGTGGTAAGTGACGAAGCAGGTGTCCGGAGGCGGTGACCTCAAGTCCACGTAAACACGCTTCCCAGGTGGCCTGCAAGCTTGACGAATCAAATCCTGGAGACTAGGTGCCCTATAAACCAGCAAGACAGACGGGCTGGCCCGAGGACACAGAGTCCCCGCAGCTGGCACGCGTAGGGTTGGCCGTTAAGGCTCACAGGACGGGAGGGGAGCACAGCAAAGCCGAGAAAAAGCTTTTAGACTGTTCTGAGCTAAACAACACTGTCAAACCGAACTGAGCCAAGAGCACTGTCCGGGGAGCAGAAAACACAGTGCCACCTTCCGCGAGGACTGGCACGTACTGAACAACCAACGTGGTATCTGGGAGGCGACCCCAAGGTGCCGAGCACTTGAACTTTTATCTAAAAAGTTTGTATGTCCTAACTTCCACATAAAGAATATTCACAAAAATAAAGCGAGTTGTACATACATGTCGACGACAGCACTTCGACTACTTTACTCATTACGACAAGGACTGGGTTGCTTGTTGTTGTATTTGGGGGGGTGAGGGGGGTCTGTTCACTCACAACCAGAACGTAAACAAACCTCTGGAGGGAGGCGTATGCTCTTTCTCTTCGGCCCTGACCTCTAACATAATGCCCTGCACATCGGGGCTGTTAAATACGATTTGTTAAGTGAATGAGTAAATGTGAGTCTCTAGTTCCGCTTCCAAATAAATGGTCATTTAACCACTATGCTCCCCAAACTCCGCACCTGTAAACTTGACGATCACAGGTGCCCTCCAGCTGTCACTCACAGAGCATTTTAGGAAAACCACAGTGCCACTCGGCTAGTCGTGATGCACAGCTCACGGACACACGCGTACACACGTGTACACACACAGTACACTCGGCTGCAGCAGGGCCACCCAGCAAGACAATGCCCAACACAGGCAACGCGGGCCACCGCAATCCACGGGTGGCATGAACGCCCCTAAAGCTTCCTTAGACCCTTACTAGAAGCCCCGCCTTCAAATCATCTTGTTTGACAACAATGCCCTCTTGTGGCAAAAGGGAGAAGTACTTGGACAGCATTAGGCTGATCTACAACGTTTTTATTGTTAAGTACCTTTTAGTCTTTTAATAAAGCCACATTTATCAACAAAATACAAACTATCCTTAAGCAAACATAAGCTACTATGTAATTTAAATAACAATACCATGCTAAATAGCATTTTTAAAGGTTAATCAAAATACACTGAAGCTTCTAAGTGGGATGGAAATTATTCATACGGGATACGAGGTGGAATGATCGCAGGCGCGTTGTGGGGTTCGGCCCTGGGCGGGGCCCCCCCCGTTACTTCTCTAACCCAAGTCCACGCTCCAGCTACCAGGGCTCCTCAGGCTGCTTGAGGACGCTGAGGTGCTCAGCCTGCAGTTCCAGGGGCACAGCAGGCACCGGCTGCCCGCCGGACGTGCTGGGGGCAGCAGTAAGACCAGGTCTGTCCACCCAGAAGCGATGTCTTCACTGGAAAGGACACACCTACAGGGAGCAGCAGGGACAGCCGGGCAGGACCACGTGGCATGGTCTTTCGGGACCGTCAGGACTCGGAACCACGTCCGGGGGAGAGGGATTGGTGGGGGGCTGTGACCGAGGACGAGGACGTCTGTGGGAGGCAGGAACGCCAACGGTCAAAGGAGTAAAGGCGCGTCTGGGGACAGGAAGCGGAGGTGTCCGGTGCGTCGGCCCCGCCTTTGTGCGTTGGCTTCTCTGCTGCTGAGAAGGGGACACTGCATGTGTGTGCGGTGTGCCTCCTTCTGGGGGACGTGGAAGGCCACTAAAGACAGAGCTCACGGTGGACGGGGGGCAGGGGGGTGGACGGGGGGCAGGGGGGTGGACGGGGGCGGACGGGGAGGGGCGGGAGGGGGGCACGGCTGACCGCATGTGGCCGACACGCAGTCCCTACGCTCAGTGGGGCGGCGCTCCGTCACGCCTTCCGCACGTGCCTCCTGCTCCCCACTCCGCACGTGCCCACGCATGGGGTGCTGGGCACCGAGGACGGACAAGGTCGTGGGCACCCGGGGCTGACGGTCCAGCGTGTGGAGACAGAAGAACGAGCCAACAAGTGTGGATGAGCTAACTGTGGATTGGGGTGTGACAGAGAAGACAACGGTGACTACAGTCATCCCCCTGAGCCGTAGGGGGGACGTCCCGAGACCCCCAGCGGATGCCCACACCACAGCTACTGCCAGACCCTGCAGACGAGGACGCCGATGTGTCCTGTGCGGACACACCCCTCACCGACAGGGGGGACTTCACAGCTCCTCCTCCGCGCATCCGAGCCGTGAGCATCACCGCCCTTGTGCCTTGGGGCCGTTATTAAGTAAAATAAGGGTGACCTGCCCAGGATGGCTACTGAGTGCCCAACGGGAGGGGGTGCACACATAAGGGATACACGGCACAAAGGGACGATTGCGTCCCGGGTGGCACACAGCGTGAGACCCCCTCACACTGCTCACAGCAGCGTGCCCTTCGAAGTTTACGAATGGCTGGTTTCTGGCACTTTCCATTTAATATTTTCAGACCACGGTTGCATGTGGGTACCCGAAACCCTGGAAAGCAAAACCGTGGGTAAGGGGGTGCCACCGTACAGGCGACTCCACAGTATCTCTGGCAACTGGGGCCAGACGAGCAGCATTGATGCATCGGTATCAGCCGGCTGCTTCTCCCGGTTCCGGAAAGGTCCCTGCGCACGTGCCCTTCCTACGGTGCAGGACACCGACCGGGTCCCGCGATGGGCCGATGAGGCACGGCGGAGGCTGGGGCAGGTCCCCGCTCTGTGCGGATGGGCGCTGTCATCGTGGCTCGCCGCTGAGTGCCACCCGCAGAGCCCGGCCGACTGCTGGCTCTGCTCCAAGCGCGTTCCCGCACCCAACCCTGCCCGCCCACGGGCTGCGAGGTGGGTGCGCGCACCCTCGCCATCTGCAGAGGAGGAAAGGGGTGGGGATGCAGGGACGCAACGCGGCCTCCCGGGCGGCAGAGCCGGGGCAGGGCCCCGGGTTCCAGGGTCTGCCCTCCTAACCGCGGCGGACACCCCCACCTCTCCGCCAGCGACAAGTGGGCAGGCGCCTGTCCGTCCGTTCCCCCCGCCACCGTTTGCTCAGGCCGGGCCTGTGTCGTTCGTGTGTGCACGCTCTCGCTACAACCTTGCCTTCTGGACCTCCTGCTCTAACCTTCCGACCGGGTGTGTACGCACGGGCATGGGCGCCTTACCGCACACAGGAACACCTGATGCCCTGACAAAAAGAGCAGGCCAGCGCAGGCCACGCCATCGTGCAAGGTGGCCCTCAGCCAGCAGGTCCCGCCGGAGGAACCTGACACGCCCAGTTACCCAAAGGCACTCTCCAGAGTATGTTCAATCTGACAAGTCATTTCAGTCACCGCCGCTTCCCCCAACCAATGGCCTTTTCTACACCAGATGAGAGGAGCCCAAATAAATATAGAAAGAAAAGGAAAAAGCGGGGACGGGCATCCTGAGAGGTGACAGCCCAGCCCCCCTGCTCCCGTCACTGGCATTTACCTGACACAGAATTACGGCAGCACGGTGCTGGCCACATGTCCCTGCCACCAGCGTGTGCCACGTGTGCCCGGGGCAGCAGCCACTGGTGCTAAGGGCCCTCCATCCAGCCAACGGGAACCCCAGTGCAGGCCCCAAAGGACTGCAGATGCCAAGCTGGGGGGTTCTGCTCTGGGCCCCTCGGATAGCATCCAAGGGTCCACGAACGGGAAAGGGGGGGACGCTGACATCTTAATTCTCACTGACACCTGCTCGGAACTCCTCGCGTCTCTCAATCACGAATCAGCCACGACCCACGGGAAAGCGTGGGTGTATTCCAGGCCACATCACAGCGTGCTGCACACCCTTCCACCTGCGCGGCCACAGCCTCGTCATGACTCAGCGAGCGGCGCGCCCACACGGAAGCACACGTCCTGCTCCCCGGGTCGTCTTGCTGTTGGGTCACTGCCTCTCAGTACAGCTGCCGTCCTGGTCCCGTGGGCTTTGCTTATGTGCATGAAAACTCGACTGCCAGGCAGGGGGCACTGGATTCGCCAAACCCCCGAAGGGACTGGACCCACGGCCCAGAAGAGGGGACAGGAGCTACATCCTGGGGGTTGTCTGCACCAGACCTTCAAGATGCGAAATCACCGCCACCTCTTCCCTCGTCCCCACTCCCACCTGTGTGAGTCGAACCTTTCGCCCCTCAATTCTGCCAGTTCTGACCCAGGAAGTTTGAAAGAGAACTGACAGGTGACGATGACGCAATGATTTCCATGTGAGCCATCGGTCACAAAAGCCCCGGGAAACAGGTGCAGGACGATTATGGGAAGGTTAAAAAAACAAAACTTGCCCCGTACAGAAAGCACCATCGTTTCATCTGCAGCCAGAATGCGCGATGGAGCCCAAGTCGCCGGTGTAGAAGTGGCCTCGTCATCCCCACGGAGGTCCTTCAGAAAGTCTAGCTCAAAGCTAGTGCCTCTGGAAGTCAGCCCACGCCTAAAAGCCCCGGGGACAAATCCCGTGGCCTGGGGCAGCCACCGCAAGATGGACTCCACGCTGGCGTTTTCAAGAATGAGGCCTGGAGGGCTGGCCAGGGAGTTGCGCGGTGACCAGCTGTGAGAACAGGGGGGTCAGTTCCCGAGGCCTTTAGGACCGCAGGTGTCAAGTCCGAGGGCCAAGAGAGCCCTGTCATCCCGAGGCAGAGAAAATGCCTAAGCCGGCACCTACGGATAGAGGGGTTCGGAAAAGCTTCCCCATTGCTGTCACACGCGTCGGTGCAGCCCACGACAAGGCGCAGGCAACAAGGAAGCGGAGCTGTCCCCGTGAACGTGGCCCCGGTGCGGCTGCCCCACAGCAGCGCCTGAGACCAGGGTGGCGGAGCGTGCGGCCGAGGCCTCTGACGTCAGCCGTGGCAGCTGCATCCACCCAGGCCTCTGAGACGCGTGGAGAACCATCCGGAATCCTCCACCGACAGACAGGAGGTGAAAGCATTTCTGCAGCAGGGTTCCACCCCCTGGTCCGGGGCTCCCCGCCGCACAGGGGATGAGGAGGGGGAAGGATGCCCAGCAGACGCCGTGCACAGCCCGGGACCCCGGGTTGGATCCCTCCACTCCCACAGGCCCGGCCCCGAGCTTGCGCAGAGCGGTCCCGGCAGCTGCGGGGCACTGAAGGGCGTGCACGGCACAAGGTGCCGGCGGCATCGCGGCGTGCAGAGGGAGTGCCGTGTCCACTGCTCCTGGGGTGCAAAGAAGCCGGCGAGAGCAGTGGTCAGTGCCACCTCGCACAGGAGGGCGGAGGGGGGCGTTGGTTAGGGCCGGGCGCGCTCACCGGGGGTCAGCGTCCTGGGGAAATGCGTCTGCATGGGGTGACAGGTTCTGTGCAACATCCAGGGTCCTCTCCAGGCCGACGTCTACCAAACGGAAGGGTGACACTTCTTCTCATTTTCTCACCACACTGTCATCTACAGGTCACTGACCTTGGGCTTCTGCGGAGTCAACGGGGCTTGAACCAAAGTAAAAGTCCCCAGTTCCCTGGCGTCCCAGGGCCTTCTGGACAGGAACAAAAGTAAGCCACCAAGTGGTTTCACGTCTGTGAAAGATGAGCTAAGGAGCACGCGGGACGGGCACGGGAGACGTGAAACGATGTCCCGCGTCCAGCAGGCCACACAAGGCCGCAGGGTGCGGACTCGACACTGCTCTGGACACCGGGTGTCCCTTCCTCCCCCCCCCACGGCCGAGTTGACACAGCCTGGGCACGGACACACGGATTGGCGTCACAGAAAATCAAGTATTGATCGCCCGCGTCCCTCCCTGGGCATCAGAATTGAAGATCTTGCCAGCTGACTGCCCTTTAATTTCAATTATCGGGGCCCCTGTGAGCCTGTGGAGACCCAGCATGACAATCGTAATTGCTGCTGTCAGACGGCATGAGCCACGTGCCACGTACAATGCCGGAAACCTGTTACCGAGACAGATGTCCACGCGTTCGAGTCCGCACGAGCCTTCTCAGGCGAGAGCCTCCTTGGAGGAAACTCAGACGCAGCAGGGTGATCGTCAGCTTGGCCAAGGTCACCGAGCCGGTACGTACGCAGGGGAGCTGGGACGTGAACCAGCAAAGGTCTGAGCTCCGAGTCCGCTTAACCACCAACTCCGGGACTTCGCTAAATCCACGTGCACGCGCGGCTGGCTCCCCGAGGCGGTGCTGGGAGGTGCTAGAAGGTGCTGGAAGCCTGGAGAGAGGGCGCCCCATCTCGTGAACTCCCTGCCATCGGAAACCTGTTTCCACAGCACAGGACGCCCGTCGTGAAAGGCTCTCGATAAAGAAAGGGCACGGGAGGAAGGTTCAGAGACCCCGATCCTCCGCCAACACCCAGCGTCGGCGAAGACATTAATGCCGCTGTGCGAACGGAAGGGGGAGGCGACGGCTCGCCCCGGCCGTCATCCCGGGACGACAGCTTCCACCACTGCGGCCGGCTCCCTTCCAGTCACCGGCGCCGGGTGCCCCGGACCGCGAACGCACCATCTCCCGGCTTCCGGCACGAGTGTCAGAGACGCAACGGCTGCAAAGCACTGAGCCCAGCGGAAAACGCGCCCAGCTACAAAAGGCTATTTCTGTTCTGCTCGGGGCAAGGAGACGACGAAGGCCAAGGTCCCGCGCGGGGAGGGAGGGACGGTGCTGACGGTGACAACAAGTGGCGTCACTCGGCCCCCAGCCCGTGCCTGCGTTCTCTCCATAGGGGAGAGAGGCTTTCCTTAACGGACCGGGGAGATGCTGGTTAGGGGAACGGGGGACCGAAATAGGTGCTGCCCTGTCTGAGAGCTGGCCCTGTGTCAGCGAGTCCCTGGCGCCAGGCCCTGATGAGTTAAACCCGTGCTGCTGAGTGCAGGGGTCGGGGGGCAAAAACGTCGTTACCGCCCTCTGAAGCATCCTGCAGGATGGGAGCGGTATCAGCAAAGAGAGGAAATGCAAAATTAAAAGTCTGCAAATCATAAATCAGTCAGCATCTGCCAGTCTCATTCTCTCTCTCACACACACACACGCGCTCGCACATGCACACACACATGCACACGCGCGCACACACACGCACGTGCACACACACACGCGCTCGCACATGCACACACACATACACACGCGCGCACACATGCACACACACATGCACACACGCATGCGCGCACATGCACACACACGCGCACACGCGTGCGCACACGCGCACACACGTGCACACACATGCGCGCACGCGCACACACATACACGCGCACACACACACACACATACACACACGCGCACACACGCGCACACACACGCACACACACACGCGCACACACGCACACACACTTCGAATGCCATTCGTAACCCGGGGAATCGGCACTCACGAGGAATAACTCACACCCGCAATGCTCACCCCCCTTGTTCACGCCTACTGGGGCTGACGATCCGGAGACGGTTAGAAAAACCAGAACTGAACGAGGCAGTCTCAGTTTTCTATTAAAGTCCAATGCAAACATATAAAGACGTAGGGAGCAGACATAACGAAGCTAGGTAGGCCGAGTAGCCCGCTAAAAGCCTTCCTCTCCAAGTGCTCATTAATCACGCTGGCGTCGAGGTAGAGCATGGTCTCGGCCGTCTGCCACCGCCTCTATCCAGAGCCCCGTCCCGTCACCGTCTTGTCAGTAATTTGGATGCTGATGTTGCCAGCATCCCACTCGGATCGGAGGCGGCCTGAAGCTAGGGACAACGATTCTCAAAGGTCAGAGGCACAACTGAAAGAAGTCCAATAAGGGGACCAGCCCATTGAAGGTGGACAAAACGGAATTCCCCAGAGGCACACGCAGACCGTTGAGGTTGGGTCTACGGTGGACAAACAGGACCGGAGTAGCAAACACATGGACACTGAGCGCTCGTCACCGTGTTAACTGACTTTGCCCTTAAAACGAGGACAGCCACGGGGCTGCCAGGCACGTTCCTCTGAGCTTACGTTTTATTAACAAAAGTATCTCATTTAAAGCTAGAAGAGCCGTTCCGTTATGCCCTGAAATCGCCGCACCAGAAGGAAAGATGCGACACTATTCAGTTCTATTTAAGGACGATGTGAACACACCGGGTTTTGTGTCTGTGGCCAGGACACTGGCCCAGCCCTGCCCCACACACATCCGCCACGATGACATGTCCCACGTCCCCAGGACAGCAGTCACCCCCCCACACAGTCCCTGAGCTCCTCACATGCGGCCAGTGTGGCTGAGCAACTGAATGTTTAGTTTTATTCTAATCCATTTAAATGTACGTAGCTGCCCATGGCCCCTGGCTGCACCGCGGGCTGCACAACGGACGAAGCCACACGGCACACGGTAGCAGTGACCGAAAGGACCGCGACCCTGGCCCGGAACAAAAGACCCGGGGGACAAGAGGGCAACCGTGTTTGCATCTGAAGTGCTCTCTGCAAGGAAAGGGCTAGAAATCCTGTATTTTCTGGGTATAAGTGCGCTACCGTGTATAATGCACACCCACATTTTTGAGCCAAACTTTCAGAGAAAAATATCTTTCGTTTTAATTTTTCAAGTCAAATCTTTATTTGTTTATACTTAGGTACTTGTTTTTTTGTAAAATAAAGGAATTTTAGCATTTTTTAAACATATTATGGTACAAGAGATTTCATGTAACAAATAATTAGAAAACACAAGAACAGCTACAAGGTACAAGACATTTTATGTATAAAAAAATTTTTTTATATAAAAAAAACAATTGCTGTATTCCAGGGCATGATTTTGCATACACATATCATTATTGATTTCTAGAATTACACTTTTAACTCATAAGCATAAATAAAAGAATTAAAAATATTTATAAAGACACAGAATTAGTGCCACCCATGTATAATGCGCATCCTTATTTTCCCCTCACAATTTGGGCAAAAAAGTGTGCATTATACACGGCAAAATACAGTAGTCTTTGGAGGCCACAGGGTAGAACTAGGACTTAGAAAGAGAAACCAGTAAATTACATTTGTGAGCGTGCAGAAATACGTCTGTAATAATTGGGACAGTGTCGGTTCTGTGTGGCAGGACCAATGGCCGCTGTGCTCACTGCTCAGCACCTAACACAGTGTGTGCACCAAGCAGGCACTCAGGATCCCCTTCTGTTGAATAAGGGAATCGATTCCTCAATCAGTGAACTAGGAAGGTGCCTCAGAAGACAGTGAACCCCCCCAGGACCCCACAGGGGCTGACCACGTTGCCAGGGACACTGTGGAAGATCTGGGCATCCGCGAAAAGGCTGCTGGACGAGATGGCCTGTAAGGTCCTTTCAGATCTGCTACAAGCCACGTGTCTGCCCTCAGATGGGACTAGGTTCAAATCCTGACCTCACTATTTGTGTGGCTATCTTAAATATCTGTTGCTGCATCCCCTATTGCTACAAACTTGGCGACTTCAAACAGCATGCATTTATTACCTCACAGTTTCTGTGGCCACAAGTTGCATACGACTTAGCTGAGTGCTCTACTTAGGTGCTCAGGAAGCTGCAGTCAGGTGTCAGCCAGGGCCGGGTTCTCATCCGGAGGCCGGACCGGGGAAGGATCAGCTGCCCACCCACATGGCTCTTGGCAGTACGCAGACCTTCGTCCTGTGGGTGCAGCACTGACAGCATCAGGGTGTTAGCTGGCTCTCAGCAGAAATGTCCTCAGTTCCTAGAGGGCACACAAGCTTTCCAACATGCCCACTGACGTCACCAAGCCATCAAAGGGTGTCTAAGGCAAGGCTACTAGCACGCAGAGTTCACAAAAGGAAACACAATCACACAGTGACATCTCACCCCTTTGCTGTATTCCACTGGTTAGAAGCAGGGCGGGTCCTGCCCACACTCACAGGGAGGAAGTTTCACAAAGATGTGATCTCTAGGAGGTGGGGAGTGGGGATCACGCAGGGCCATCCTAATGTCTGTTAGTGGCAATGACCTTGAGAAGTCACTTAGCACACTCTAGCTAGTAAAAATGAGGCCAGCGATGGCACAATGGAGTCATCAGAGGCACACTTAATGGGTCAAGTCTGTCTCCACCACAGCATTTAAACCTCACAATAATAAATACAGAGGGACAGATTTAGGCTAAAGAAGCTTAGGATTGAAAGAGAAGCAAGCCAACTCTTTAAGCCAAAGAGAGACTTAAAAGACTTCTCCACCCATCACCCACACTGTAGAGCGGTCTTGGTTACAGGCAGAATTCATGCACCATTCATCTGTTCAGCAAGGTGGACTCCTGCTTGGAACAGCTGCTTTGTTTGTCCCTATGGAGCGGCTCAGTGATTCTCAGACTTTGGGGATGAGAATTCTTCCGCGGGGCTCGACACACAAGTATTTTACAGGGTTTTTCAGGGAGTAATTCTGACTGTACGTGATTTTGCTTGTACACACTTAATTCAGCACTAAATCCTGTGAGCAATCAGGTTCCACTGCCCGAACCTCACAGGCTTGCCCCAATAACGCATCGTTAAAAGGCAGACGCAATGCCTGTTACTTAAATGTCTAACAAATACCAACTGTTACTGCCCATTACTAAGCATGTAAAAAAAGACTTGATGATAGATTTTGCCTGGAATATCGGTTCGTTTTAATTTCGCGTTCCCCACACGAGGCTCAAGCTCCGAAGCTTTCTCGTTGGCAGAATTTACATTTCAACACCTGCAGCCCCACAGCGTGTGAGGAGCACCGTCCCCGTTCCGAGCAGCTTGCAGTCGAACGCAAGACGCTCGCTGCTGGTGGCCCAGGACAAGAGCAGTGCGCCAGGCGACTGGCCACGCGTGCGGCACAGGGGGCCCCGTGACATTGTCCGTGCGTGGCGGAGACTGCGTCCGGAAGGTTCCTCACCGTGTTCCCAGGCCTCTCTCATTCTCTCGTGAGACCAAGATGAAACATCAACGATGACAAGGTACTGTCCAGTTAGAGCCAACGGCTCCTTTGTCAGAGGTCTGCGTTTCCTGTGGATTTTGGTTGAGAGAGTAAGAAAGAGGGTCCCAAACAGAGACGCCTGTCAGACAGTGTGCCGGACAGGGTCCCCCGGCTGGCTCACTGACACGTCACACACACCCACAGGGAAAGGTAGCATCAGCCCCGCCATACAGACAGGGAACAGAAGTTGTGAGAGAGGTTAAACGGTTCGCTCATAGCCACACACACACACACACACACACACACACCACACACGCGCACACACACCCACACACACGCACACGCACGCACACACGCGCGCGCGCGCACACACACCTGCACACACACCTGCACACACACACACACCACACGCACACCACACACACATG
>PVJL010017568.1:0-18063 GCA_004026885.1 Lyroderma lyra
GTTCTTTTAGGTTGTCTTGGTTTTAAATAAATTCATTTCAAAGGGTAACTTTGTCTCGTTAGATGGAAACACCAGGACTGCCTGCCACCAGCAAAGGAGCCGCTATTAAATTCCAGTAGAGTGTGGGTGGCACCTAGGATCGCTTTCCTCTTCATTACAAGGCCGAGGCTACCAAGCATTCTAAAGGCATTAAAGACGTGCTGTCCTGGCCCCTCAGCAGTGCTGTCCTGGCCCCTCAGCAGTGCTGTCCTGGCCCCTCAGCAGTGCTGTCCTGGCCCGAGGAGCCTGACAAGGGACGAGCTTTCCTTCCCGCTGAGGGACCTAGGGTGATGGAATGCAGCACACTAGGAGGCAGAGCAGAGCGGGAAGGCCTCCAGGCCTGGGGACAGCATGCAGAGGTGGTGGGGGCGGGGGCGCTGGAGCTGCTAAGGCGGGCTGGCACCCCTGACACAGGTGGGTCCGGGGACAAAGCACTCATGTCTCATTGTAATCGCGTTACAGTGTTTCCATTGTTGTGCCACGTGAATATATCGCCCACGCAAAACCAAAGAGAGATAGCTGTTACATTTTTCATTATCACGCACACGCATACACACACCTAGTCCTTTGGACAGCAATATTCCAAACAACCAAGTGGTCCAGACAAGGTCCACGGCAACGGCCTTGGACTTGAGCAGCTTGGGGTCTGTCCCAGCCCTTACACTTACTAACACTGTGGTCTCGAGCAGGTAACTTAACCTTCCCAACCTCAGTGTCCTGATCTGTGTAAAGGGGACTTGAGCAGTGCCTGCCCCCAGGTTATGGCAGACATTAGTAAGGTGATGGGTGGGAAGCCATCTGCCCATCACAGGCGTTCACTGAGTCATCGTGTTGCTCCTTCCACACGTGTCTCTGTGATTCTTTGCTTAGTTTCAGCCCGTCTCTATGTGTATCTTTTTCCTCTCGGTCTCTGTGACCCTCATTTCCTTCAGTTGTAAAATAAAACTAAGGCACATTTGGTATCATTTATTATGTGCAGTTACTAGACCGCGCTTCTCCCCGCTCTTAACCTTAATAAGCGAACCAGGAGGACACTCCCATTTCTAGAAGCAAATAAGCCAGCTGCATTACGTTGCTTTTTCCTTCTTTGAGCTCCCAGTCGACTTGAAGAGTGTGAGTCAGTGATTTCCAATAACAAAATTGTTCCCCAGCCCTGTGGCAGGAGGCTGTGGGCTGTTCATGTGTGAGTGCCAAAGGCACATGCACATGCACACAGGCACATGCACACATGCATGCACACTCACACATGCACACACGCACACACGCACATGCGCACACGCACGTGCACACACGCACACGCGCACGTGCACACGCACACACGCACATGCACACGCACACACGCGCACACATACGCACACGCACACGCACACGTGCACACGCACACGCACACACGCACACGCACATGCACACGTGCACACGTACACACACACGCGCACACGCGCACGTGCACACGCACACACAGAATGTGTCCTGGCAAGAATAGGCCTCTCCCATCAAGCCTTCCCCAATCCACAGTGGCAGGTGAAGAGCCCCTGAGAGACTGAAATGTTTCTGTTGAGTTTTGGTTTGTGTTTTTGTTTGTTTGTTTGTTTGTTTTAATACTGCTGCTGCAACTCTTCATAGAAGTCAATAAATCTCGGTTTACCTGCTGCTATTGATCGGAGAGGCCCCACCAAAGCTGCACACGAGGTGTGCCGGCTCCTGGAGGGTCCGTTGCAGGCGGCATGAAAGACGTGATGTATTTGTTTCTCAGTTCACAGACACGCACACAGCTCCACTGCCCTCCACCCCTCCGTCGTCCGGGGCTGCTTTCCGAAGACAGACGGAAGGTTCCTGCAAGATACCCGTGCTCCACTCATTAGCAGTGATCAGTAAACCCCGTGGAGTTCATTAAAATGTTTCTGTGCTGCTCAGCAACAACATTTTTATTTCTTTGAAAGCCAACTTTAGCTGCTGTGAGGTCAAAGAAATATATAAAAATTATGGAGAAGTAATCTGCGCCACCCTTTGTTATTCTGAGTACGTCCTGGGGGCAGGCAAGCAGTTGTGATTCATCTCCACTCAGACCCAGGAGCCTCATTAGAATATTGACTGGGGTTGTGCTCAGCTCCGATGGGGCCACACAAATGTGTAGCAGAGTAAGGAGCCAAAAAGTGACAGCCCTGCACACAGAGGAGCCGATGGCTTCTGACCCTACCTGGGTTTGCTTTTATGACTTTCATATCCTTGAAGTTATTTAAAAGAAGATGAAATATGACAGGTGCTGGGCTTGGCAAAAGCAGCGAGTTGATTGCTTTCCAGGCTGCCAGTGGGAACCCCCCCTCCCACCCCTCACCAAACGTTGTCAGCACATCTAAAAGTGTTCGGTTCGTTGCTGTCCTCTGCACTTCTCCCCGACCTGCAGAGCAGACTTGGCATGTGAACAGGTGGAGCTGGACATTTGTTTTCTGCTGGCCAGGCTCTCTTTTCGGTAGGTCTCTATCTCCCAATCTCAGTGCATGGGGCCCAGCTGAGCCTGACTCATACCAAGTCTCGGTATCCAACCATAGGCATGTGACCAAATCTAGCCAATCAGAGTACATTTCCTAGCCTGATTGCTTCAGAGATAGTCATGTGATTCACACATGAGAGTCTTCCTTAGGGCTTTCGGAAGAACTGTGAGAAGAGGTTCTCACCTTCCAGGATGGTTATAATCAGGCGTGATGTAAGCATGGAGCTGCCATGTGGTGGCGACAGCCTGCAACATGAAAGAATCCAGCCTAACAAAAACTAAGAGCAGAGGACATGATTTGACAACTAGATGCAGCCTTGCCTGCAGCTACTCTTGGAAATTTTTGTTAAACTGAGGCAATAAATCCCTTTGGATTATACCCTATTGACTTGGTCCTCTGACACAATCCAAAGATGCCAATTAACAGAGATCCCTTTTCACTGCAATCTGGGGAGCACAGAGAATATTCCTCGCTTATAACAACTTCCCCACTATCCCCTCTAAAATCCAACCATGCCCCAGAGTTTGCCACTCCCTTGCTGTTTCTCCTGAAATCAGTTCCTTAAAATATCACTTGCATGTGAATCTTTATCTTGGAGCCTGCTTCTTGGGACCCCAAACTAAGAATGTAAAGATTGAATGAAATAATTTGTGGAGATTATTTAACACAATGCTTGACTCACAACATGTGTTAAATAAATGTAGAATATCTTTCTTATTCTTCTTTTCACTGTTAGGTTGGTAGAACAGCTTGGACCAAGATATACTTTCCTGACCTCCAATCCTATACTCTTGCAGCTATACCAGTGTTCCCTAAAATGTCAAATATATGCCACAGTTGGTCGCAGAAGGATTTTAAGAGTTATGCATTTTAATAATTTTTAAAATTATGTAGTTACGGCAAGTGAAGGTTATTTTCTACTTAGGGTAATGGTCATAAAGTTTCTTTATAAAATAAATATCTTTAGGTTCCAAATATGAGTCAACTTTCTAAGTAAGTGAAGTATATCCCCAGCTTTATGACGATACGGAAAAAATTTTGGAGCTGGAATATGAACAGGAAACTTGGAACCACCCTGCACTGTCTCCCAATCCAAACCTCCATGCAAATTCCTTTGTGGTCCCAGCTAAGGTCTTGGAGGACCATGGCGGAAGTGAGCAATTAGCCTGAGTGCCCTTGGTAGCCATTACCGGGCACCCAGATGCTGACACCGGGCTCTGCAGTCCCTGGAGGGAGGAGGGAGGATGGGCAATGGGCCGAGAAGAGCAATGTGGCATCTGTGGGAGCTGGAAGGAAATGTAATTTGGGAGCCTCAGCACAAGAGGAAGATTAATAAGGACTCCGTAAGTGAGAAACCACAGCCTGAAATGCATTTCGGGAGGGATGGAGATGCCCCTATGAGGCTGGCCACAGAGAACCCCACAAAATGAGGCTGCTCCCCCTTCCCACCTTTCTCCAGCCCCATTCCTGTAGACACAGTCACGATCCAAGGCCAGAGCCAGAGAAATCCAGCTTCTAGTTCTCCCACCAATCAACCGTGTGAATTGAGGCCAGCCACATAACCTCTCTGGGCCTCTATCACCCCACCCATAAAATGGGGAGAGGGCTCCTCACACCATAGCAGGCCGGCCAGTGGTGTAGATGAAGTCATTTGCAGAGCCTTTAGCACAGGTCTTGAGTGCCCAGGATGGGCATCTTAAGACAGTCCACTTTGTTGTCTTTAGTCCTAACCAGGGGAGAAAGCCCAGTATCATCCAGAGCTCATCACAGGTGGCATCTAGGGACCAACTGTCCCCTCCAGGAGAGCCTGGAACATGTCCTCCACATCTACCTGGGTCCTTAGCTCAACCTCAAGTGTCCCTCCAAGGAAATATATCATGCCCTTTATATCGAGGTGCTGTTGGTGCCCCACCCAAATCCCCTCACGAACTGTGTACACGGCATGTCTGGGCTGCTAAGGGCTCACAGCTGCACACTCCCCCAGAGCATTGCCCTCGACTGATGGGACCCACCTTTCCCAAAAAGCCCCAGGGTCCTGAGCACAAGGGTACGAAAGACTGGTTACCGTCCCTCAAGATGATGTGAGTCGATGCGGTCATTCCTTCTCCAGGACCTTCGGAGGGACCAGGCTGAGGCTAGGTGTCAGCTGACACTGCGCACTGCTCCTCCCTTGGCCTCCTCACTCCTTTACGACTGTTTCTCTGAGCCCGCTCCCTGGATCACTTGCACAGGAATTCCCATACCAGGCTTTGGTTTTTGAGATGCTGACAAAAAGATGCCCTTGTGCATGAACCCATTTGCTGTGATGTTCAAATCCATCTGAATGAATACTTCCATCTGCTGACTGCGACGTTTGAGTCTACCCCATGAGCTAAAAAAATAAAAACTTGGGTATTCAGTGCGAAACTGTTTCAGGGCCTTTTCTTGATTTACAAGATTTTTTTAACATCTTTTCCTGTGGCTTACACTATCAACAACAAATATGTTTTGTATGCCATATTATGTAACATTTTGTAATAAATTTTTATGCCATCCATGCAGTGAAATCTAACTGATGCTACTTAATGTATTTTGAGCATTGTTTTGCTAAAATTCAATATAATGTGAATTTATTGCCAGATAACAAAGATTTAAAATAAAAATAATGTCTTTTATATACAGAGGAGCTCAAAATGTTATTATTTAATGCATACAATAGTCAGAATATCAACTTTGTATTTTTTGTGGCTTTTTGACACATTTTGGAAAAAAAAACACTTGAAGTCAGTTAAGGCAGTGAAGGGGTTAAACAAGAAGCTGTCGGCAGAGGAAAGGGGAGGCTGGCTCCCCCAGAAGGCAGAGCTGGCTGATGGCTCCCTAAATGAAGGTGGGCTGACAGAAGATGCTGAGAGGGGACAAGTCTGGTTCACAGTCTCAGGCAGGGCTGAGAGGAGCCCAACCTCTGGGCGGGCAGGACCCTGGACAGCTCCAGGGTTCGCGCTGGCCGGAGAGTTCCCGGTGGGGCTGGGTCCTGACAGGCCTCGCTCCACCTGGCTACAGCACAGGCGATCAAAGCCAAGGTCAGCGTACTGTGAGTAGTCTCCATGCTATTGGAGTCCTTGGAAACATTTTAAATAGTGACTTAATAACCCACTGAGGGTTCTTAGTGATTCAGGACTTGAAATGATGAATGAGACCATAAAAAGGGATACAGCCTTTTCCATACTTAGAATGACTCCCTTCGACTAGACTTCCGGAAGTAAAATGGTTGTGTGTGAGCCTAGAAAAGCACATTTTAAACTGTCCTGACAAGGGATGGACTCGAGGTAAAATCGGCTGGGTCGAGTTAGTCCAGGCTCCTGCTTTTTAGCTTTGGATCTTGGGCAACTTACTCAGCCTCTCTGGGCCTCAGTTACCCCACGTGGAGAGTGTGGAAGGGGAGGGACGGCACGAGTGATCCGACACGAGCTCCTGGGCTCAGCTCGGCGCTGGGACTCTGCTTCTGAGGATGACCTTCAGAGGATCGAGGAGCAGGTACCCCCCGAGGCCCCACCTGCCGGCATGTGAGAGCATGGGCTTGCGGCTCCGAGAGGGGCCGTAATGAATTTTCCTCTCTCCTCTCAAGTCGTCAGCAGGTTCATGGTTGGATTAATAGTGTTATGAATTGAGTTAAACAAGGCTTTCCTTCCCCCAGGACTTCAAATAGCGGAAATCAGATGAGCCCATCGTCCTCTTCCACATGCAGTGACGTGATTAAAATCTGTCTGAGAGTAAAGAGACAGGCCGGGCCGGGGGGTGGCGGCCAGAGCAGGACCCTGCAGCCCCCTGGCCACTGCGGGCTCACAGTCGCCTCATAAGGCGTTTTCCGTAACTTAGAACATTCAGATAAAGTGAAAGTCTCCTTTGTCACGATCTCCAGTCCTGTTCCCACGATTCACAGAGGTGATGGACAGCAAGGTGGCCAAAGGGACTTTATCCATGATATTCTGATGCTTTCAAGCTGTTAATTTGATGTGTTGTTCAGGACCTGCTTTGTCCTTTACTAGAATACAAATACGCACAGATGATCGATTGACTGATGGGGAGAGACAGATATAGACACCTTTCCACAGAAACATGATTTTATATCCATTTCTTGGCATAAATGCAATCCTCCTGTTTATATTGTTTATATTCCTCTTTGCCACGATCCGTGTTGACATACAGAGAGCTAGGTCAATCCTGGTAACTGCTGAGAGGTGTCCCCTCACTTGATTAGAGTTCATTTTATGCAGCTGTTCACCTGTCCTCAGACACTGAGGTCATCTACTGCCCTTTGTTCACAACTGCCACAGTGCAAGGGGCACTCCGGGGCCCGTACCCGTGTGCACACACAGTGCAGCTCTGCAATGAGAGGGGGGCAGTGCGGTCGCTGGGCATTTCCCCAGCCCTTGGGGGTCAGGAGCAGATCGAACGGCCAGTGGTTCCAAATTCGTGGTCTCAAGTTGCCAGGCAGTCTCCTGCATGTGAGCAGGGTAGGTAGATGACTCCATGTACAGATGGGATGCAGAACAGGAAGGCCATCTGCCCAAATTCGCAGCGGTGAAGGGCAGACAAATCAGAGTGGTGTAGTCAGAGGAGGGAACAAATGAGGATGGGTCCGACTCGCTACCTGGGCCGGGGCAGGAGGAAATGGAGTCCCTCCTCCCCAGAGGGGTCCCGGCCTGGCAGCACCCGCGTTGTCTGAACACACTCACAACCCCGACAGAACGAACTCCTGTAAGCTGTCGCTAATTGCTATCAGCTAAGTGAAGTGATTCATATGCCTTTGCCCGTGCATAATTAACTAATAAATTACAAATGAATAATTGTCTCTCGGGAGGCAGCAGGCAGGAGTGGAGCCATCCGTACACAGACCCTAATTTTCCCCTGGGACGATGGCTAAATCACGACTCCCTGTGGCATCTCAAGCCATTTCTCCCCCTTTGTGGTTACAAGGCTATTCTTGGCTTTGACAAATCAGGACTTCCAAAATCTCCAAGCCAAGCACTTGTCCCCCAACTACCTCCTTCTTCAGGGAAGAACTCTATCTGTTATGACACACATCTGGTTGACAAAGTGACTTTCAACAGCCCTTCTGTAAAACAAAGGACATGAAGAGGCGGCAGGAAGGCCGCGATGGGTGCCCTCTGCCCCTGGGAACCCCAGAAGAAGTGTCCTCGGTCCCTGTCCCAAACGCAAATAGTTGCTTCAACCTCCGAATTTGGGAATTGTTTACCTGGACCTGAAGCATGTCCTAAAGAATGTCCCGTGTTTAGAACAAGTGTCCCAGGGGGGCTAGGTTGCACTCGGCTCCGAGAATGAGCGCACATTTTGGTCGGGCAAGAACGACAGGTCTCCACACAGCCGGGGAGCAGAGGGCTCTGTGTGACCCCACAGATGGGGCTCACCCTCCTCCGCCCACACAAACACCTCCGAGTGTCTTCTCCAGCCTCTCAGAGCACTGTCACCCCATCTCAGAACCCCAGGACACAGCTTTCTCCTGTCACCTCCAAATCCACCCACTGGTACAAGCTGACAACGTCTGACATGGTGACACACCAGGGAACCAAGATGCTTCTTACTGGGGTGCACGAATGAGGGCTCTCTCACTGCAAGCAATAGAAGCCAACCAATGGCTTAAGCCTTGTGAAGACAGGACGGTTCTGGAGATCGGTCCGCACAGCCCGAATATACTTACCACTCCTGAACCGTACACTTGTAGGGGTTAAGACTTGGGGGGCTGTGGAGACACCGGAGCCCTGTGCAATGCTGGCGGGATGTAAAGTGACATCACCGCTGTAGACATCGGTATGGATAGAACTACCACGTGATCCCACAATCCCACGTCTGGAAATACATCCAGAAAATTGAAAACAGGGTCCTGAAGAGCTATTTGCCCCCTGTGTTCCAGGAAGCATGATTCACAACAGCCAAGAGGTGGAAGCCACCCGAACGTCCACCCATGGGTGGACAGATGAAGACGATATGGTGTGTATGTGCAAGAGGATGTAAGTCGGCCTTGAAGGACACCCTGTCACCTGCTGCTACACAGATGAAACGTAAAGACCTGATGCTAAGTGAGGCCAGCCAGTCCCAAATGGACAAGCACCGCATGATCGCACCTATGGGAGGGACCTGGAGGGGTCAAACTCAGAGACAGAAAGTAGAACGCAGGGGCCGGGGGGAGGGAGGGAGGCGGCGTTCTCCTGTTGGGTGTCGGTCTCAGTCCTGGAGAGAAGGTTCTGGGCCATCTGCTGCACAATGCCTGGGGTTGACAATATTATATGGTACATACTTGGAAGCTGTTGGGAGGGCGAAGTTTATGCTATGTGGGGTTTTTAGCCAAAATTGTAAAAAGGAATATGCTCTGTGACTATTTGCATGTCAAGAAATACTACATCATCCAAAAAGATGGTAAATCTTAAGTTACGTTTATTTTATCACAATGGAGGATTTTTTAGTTTAAGCCAGCAGGGAGCTTCCAAGGCCCACGGAGTTAAAAAGAATTAACTTGGAGAACACCACAAATTACTCGTTAGAAGAATCTGGGCAGGCAAAGCCACACTGTCACCCTGCCCTGCCTGGGGGTCCCAAGAGGGACCAGGAGGAAACCCAGGGACGGAAGGTCTTGCTTCCCCAGGGGGCTGTGCTGGACCCCCGGCTTCTCCATCCACCTTTGGACTTGGACATACCCCTTGATACTCTGTGCCTCAGTTTCTCCATCTGGGCCAAGTGGGAGCTAGGGCAGTTCACTGATCTTGCAGACTCTTTAATCATTAACCTTACATGATCCTGTCTCTAAATTTTCTTTTCTTGTCTCCGTGTTTCTTTTTCACTTCTTTTGTTTTGGTAAAAAAAAAAAAAATAACAATAATAAAACCCCACACCCTTTCCATATGGCGCCCTTCCTGGAGGCCGGCCAAGTCCCCGGGGCTGGCGCGATGCATATGCATGGGCCGCGCAGGCTGTCCAGACACCCGTGGTGTGATCGCAGCCTGTCGCCAAATGTGCCCATGGCAGCCGGCCTCCACGCCGCCCTCCCTTCCTGTCAGTCCCCAAATCTCCCCCGCACGTCAGGCCTCGGAATCGGCCACACTCCAGGCGCTTCCATGAGCCCAGGGCTGCACCACGGTCCCCGCAGGGGTGGGTGGGAGCGGCGGAGGCGGGCGCCGATCCCCAGAAGGCCCCACACTACTCGGATCCCACGTCCTCACCAAGCGACATGACACGGCAAGTCGCAGCGAGGCACACCTGACCGAAGGAAGACCCTCATCCTCCAGCGTGAAATGTGGGCCACACAGCCCAGCACCTGCTGGGCGCCGTGAATTAAGTTCTTAAAACAAAATCCCGTAATTCCCTCGTGAATAGCAAATCGTGCCGTGGGGCAGTGCCGCCTGCGGGGACAGTGCCGCCTGCGGGGACAGTGCCGCCTGCGGTACAGCACCGGCAGCAGAAACAAGCGGGGGGCTTAGGCGTGGGGGGCAGCTAGCACTCAGGCCGCTGAGGCCTCGGATCGGGCACAGGTGCCCCGGCACGCTGCGTGGGTCAGAACCATTCGGTCGTGGATTTTGTGGGCGCATTGTAAGTTGTTGTGCTGCCTTTGCTATTTTAGTGTTCAAGCACTAATTTGTTCAAAGAAAGCATTTAAAATACGTCACTGTTGTGGCCCTGTTTGACATTTCTTCATTTTTTTTAATGTAGAGAAAGAATCAAAATACACAGGTTTCCAGGTTTCTCTAATTTCTGAGAGTCTCGTGAGCACCCACGGTGTGAGAGGAGCTGTCAGGAACCTGGGGATGGATCCCCCAGGAGGCCTCCCTCAAGGAGCTCGTGGAGTAAGAGGGAAACGAAATGTTACCTAACAGCCCACATTCAAGGCCCAACCAGAGCTGGGCAGGGGGGTGGGGGAGAGACGCTGGAGGCCTGCTTGGAGGAGGCGGCACTGCCACCGAGCCCTGAAAATAGCTTAGTCTTTCAGGACAGGAAGAAGCCATGGGGGCCACTTATTCTAAACCCCTCTGTTTGTATAAGCCGAGGCCTATACAGAAAGGGGAACAGTCCCCCCAAGTAGCATGCTGACATCAAACTAACAACGAAGCCGACGTGAGGAGGTGGGCAGGGCAGGGCAGGGCGGCCGAGCAGACCAGAGGGTGATGGCTCCGGTGGAGGAGGTGGCGTACGCAGATGTTCAAAGGACCGTAGTGGCCCCCCCTCTGGGCTTTAGGTTGGCGCCCCTGCCTGGGCCTCACCCTGAACCCACGTGGTTCACAGGGCAGTGGCCCCACTCCGGGCTTGGGCACATGACCCAGCTCTGGCCTCCGCTTGGCCCCAGTGGTGGCTCGGGGACGGGCACATCGCTCAGGCAGGTCCAGCCTGAGGCCATTGCTGCCACAACAGAGGCATCAATCAGGGGCTGCTGGGCGCACCCCTGCCACCTGCGTGCCTGAGAACCCAGAGGTTAGGAGAGAGACCGGATGCTGAAATCAGTGTTGGAACCCCGCGTTCTGCTGTCTGAACCCACAGTTGTTTCTCAGCCGCAGGGGCCAGTCGATGCTCCTTTAGGGCTCTGCCCCTTTCTTCAAAAGCACCCTGGCTGCCCCAGTCCTCCTACAGGTGAGCCCCATCTCTGGGGGAGGGGGAGCCCTCCTGCATGTCCCCAACTGATACAGCTGCCCAGGACAGCGAAACCTCCATGGGTTGGGCTGCTCTGCCCCCAGGGCCCAGGGGCAGGGCCTCGGTGCAGCTCCATCTCAGCCCCACCTTGGAGTTCACTTGGGGCCCAGGTGAGCTGAGTGTGCAGCCGGCTGGGGAGCCACTGGGCAGTGAGGAAACCCCCTTCGAGGGTGCCACCACTGAACCCCTCTCTGTGGGTCCCCTCCCTGAATTCTTCCCTCCTCCTCATCCCTGGTGTCTCCAGTGGCTAAACCCCCACAGGACTGGACACTTCTGCTCTAGTTTAACCAAAAGCAGGTAGAAAGGACCAAACAGGACAGACTTGAAGGCCAGCCTTCCAGAGCAGCTTTGGAACAGCCCACAGTCCCTCAGATTCAACGCCATGACAACGCCACTCACACAAGACCGAGTGGGTCTGAAATCCAGCAAGCAGGAGGGGGCGCAGCGCCCAGCAAACTGCGAGTTCCCACAGCAGACGCCGGTGGGCAGGGCCCGGGGCTCCCGTGTGACAAAGGCTGGCAGGTGAAGGTGACAGGGTTCTGCAAGCTGAGAGGTGATGCCATCTCCAGTGATGCCTCCCAGTCTTTGTCCTTTGGAGGTGTGGGGGCCCCGGGGCTTAGCTGGTGCAGGAAGAGGTAGGGTGAGCCTGAGCACATGGGGGAGTTAACGAGACGTGCCAGGGGCCGGGGGGGCCCGGGGCGGCTTATGGGGGAGCACCCTGCTGCCCAGAACAGGTAGACCTCCACAAGGAGGGGCAGGGGACCAAGGGACGGGAAGGGTGAGGGGAGGGAGGCGGGGCCTTGCCGGGGGCCCAAGCGTCCCGAGAGGCAGAGCCTCTAAGGCAGATTTTAATAGTCATTCCCAGTTTGCAGACGAGAACACTGAGGCTGAGAGAGATGAAATCACCTGCCCAAGCTGAGAAGTGGCAGAGTCCGTCGGGTGACCCAGTCACTGCCCTCCCCGGCACCTCCTGGCATGTGGAAGGGCTTCGGGGAAGGCTGCCCAACTGCCTTGAAGGCCAGTGTGAGGTGCTGGGGGGCCCCGGGCTCTGAAGGCCCCTGGGGACGAGTTCCGACTCCCGCAGGTGGAGGTCACAGGGAGACGGCGGGCCACTCTACGTCCAGAGGAGGACAGAGTCTGCAGGGCCCACCGCTGCCTGCCAGCCACCTCGGACGGCCTTGGGGGGCCTGGGGGTAGTTAATGGATGGCTCCGCTCATGCCCTGATCCGTTCGGCTCATATTTATCCACGATGTGCCCGGCACACGCAGCAGTGCGAGGGGCTGTGGGGTGCCAGGCTGCCTCCTCACTGCAGCGGAGAGGCGAAGAGTGGGGGAGACCGCCCTGCAAAGG
Source organism: Lyroderma lyra (assembly GCA_004026885.1). NCBI lineage: Eukaryota > Metazoa > Chordata > Mammalia > Chiroptera > Megadermatidae > Lyroderma > Lyroderma lyra. The sequence continues at coordinate 12,556 of PVJL010017568.1, forward strand.
GGTCCCAGGACTCTTCGTCCCCTAGCCTCCTCCCTAGAGCACGGCCTCAGGCACCAGCAGGGACCTCAGGACTCCCAGAGTCAGCCACCTGCAGGGGGGTCCCAGGCCAAACCTGACGTGAGTCCTCTCCTCAAGTCTGGCAGGTGCCCACGGCCCTCTGGCAGATTCCTGTACTGCCTGGCACCGCGGGCTGGCACTGATGCCGTGGAAGGGAGAAGGGAGTGGATGAGGGGCCTTTATCCACTCATTGAACCAGGACTTATTAAGCACCTACTATGTGCTTACACAGGGGCAGGGGGAATGAACAGTGGTATGAGGCAGTGACATAAAGGCAGGGCTGTGGGGCTGCCCCCTCACTGCAGTGGGGGACAGGGAAAAGGCTGGGGGCACAGCAAAGGGTACCTCACACCCCAGGATGCACCCTCCCGGTGGGACACTCCCAGGTCGGAAGTAAACAGGCACCGTCCCAAGCCCTTGCACAAGCCCTAGCCCCCCGCCCCACACACACAGCAGGGTTTGGTGCTGGCTGCCGCCCTTGCTGGCCCGGAGACAGACGTCCCCTCACATAAACGCGCTTCAGGGACCCCCGGCCTCGTTCCCAGGTAAAGCTCGCTGGGCCTCTCCCCGACCTTTCTCCTGAGCACCCCACTCTCGGGGGTGGTCTCTGGCCACGAGGTGATGAATGTCTTGGAGTCTTTGCCCTGTGCGGTGGGCTCCTCTCCCAGCTTTGAGGAACATGGGAACCAGAGGTGACCCTGGGGAAATCCGGTTCACTCTTGTCATTTGACAGGTGGAGAAACCGAGGCCCGCCCGCCATCCCCTGTCCCACATCCGGGTCCCCCAAGCCTTGCCTGCAGGCTCAACACCTTTTCCGGAAGCTGACGTGCCCTTTGGTGACGCTGTGTGATGAGTCAGTGCCACCTGGCACACTGAGTGATGTCCCCGAGCCACCTCACAGACGCAAATCGACCCCACGGACTCCGCACACACCCACTCCGGCCCCCCACCCGCCTCTGTGAACTGGGGGGGAAATTGAGACTTGGTCCCCGCAGACCCAATCAAGCCCACAGATCGCCGCCCGGCGCCACGGCTCTGCCCTCCGGGGTAAGCGACAGACGACGCTCGGCCAGACAGCTCGGGGCTGCCGACAAACACCGACCGCGCTGGCTCATATTTAAAACTTCCTTTCATATATTTTTAATAAAACAACTGATACAAATTCAAAACCAACTTCATAAATCAAACATTATTCAATGTTGGCAGCTTCAAGGTTCCCCGGCGCGTGGCTGGGGGCGCGTGGCTGTCCCCGAGGGGGGGCCGTGCGCTCTGGAGCCGAGGTTCTGTGAAAGGCTTATTGGATTTCACGGTCCCTTAAGGGGAAACCCTTTAAATGCCTTTGCAATTATAAGTCTAATAACACTGCCAGCCCTTGGACACAGCCTTGACTTGACAGAGATAAGGAACTAGAAGTTGCTCAGTCAATACCAAGCTATTAATCTCTGTCACCTCGCTGTCACCGTGGCTCGGGAAAACAACGTCGTCGCTTGACCTAGGTGAAGGCATGGAGTGATTTTATTCAGAATGTCAGCATTCATCAACCCGGGTTTTGTCACCCCTCCGTCCCCAGAAGCCCTCCCAGTTCTTCCTCCCGCCCGCGCGGACACCCGAACCGGCGCCTCCCGCCTCGGCCTGTTAGCATTGGCTAGCACTTACTCGGGTGTAAAAAGCCTTTCAGAATAAAGTTTTTCCTGCCACGAAGGGACCTGGCAGACGAATCACTTGATGTGGCTCCTTGGCGGCAGAGCCAAGGACAGCTGCAAGTTCCCAAACGCAGTGTTTGTTTATATATTCAAATGAAGGTTAATTTTGATCCCCTCTCCGCTCAAATTTGATTAGGGTGGGGCTCTCCCCACTCCCTCGCTGGCATCCTCCTCGACCTTGAAAGAAACCCAAGGAATTATTTAAAAGAAAGCCCCACAAAAATCCTGATGAGAAAGTGCCGGGGACAATCAGAAGGTTCCAGCTGAGCAGCCAGCCCCGCCCGCGCCCACGGCCAGGACGGGAGGGCGCCCCGCGGCCAGGACGGGAGGGCGCCCGCGGCCAGGACGGGAGGGCGCCCGCGGCCAGGACGGGAGGGCGCCCCGCGGCCAGGACGGGAGGGCGCCCGCGGCCAGGACGGGAGGGCGCCCCGCGGCCAGGACGGGAGGGCGCCCGCGTCCAGGACGGGAGGGCGCCCCGCGGCCAGGACGGGAGGGCGCCCCGCGGCCAGGACGGGAGGGCGCCCCGCGGCCAGGACGGGAGGGCGCCCGCGGCCAGGACGGGAGGGCGCCCGCGGCCAGGACGGGAGGGCGCCCCGCGGCCAGGACGGGAGGGCGCCCGCGGCCAGGACGGGAGGGCGCCCCGCGGCCAGGACGGGAGGGCGCCCGCGGCCAGGACGGGAGGGCGCCCGCGGCCAGGATGGGAGGGCGCCCCGCGGCCAGGACGGGAGGGCGCCCCGCGGCCAGGACGGGAGGGCGCCCGCGGCCAGGACGGGAGGGCGCCCCGCGGCCAGGACAGGAGGGCGCCCGTGGCCAGGACAGGAGGGCGCCCAGCTCTTGTCCCGCTGGGGCCTGCACAGCACGGGGTGGGGCGACGCGATGCTTGCAGGCACCCACCGTCAAGCTCCGGGGGCCACCGAGCCCAGAAGTGCCGGTCAGGCTTCCGAAGGCCTGGGTCCCCCCCGGCGGCAGGACCCAGGGTGGAGAACTCACTGCACAGTCTCTGTGCCTCCATGGAAAGCTGTGGGGGCCACGGGGAGGGGGAAGGGACCAGGCAGGGCTCGGGCCCTCAGCCTCCAGCTGTGTCCCTTCTGTCAGGGGCATCTCTGCATTGAAACCTGAACCACCTCAGCGCAGCTGCTTTCCGGGTGCCCCCCTCGTCTGGACTGTCTCGCCGAGGCTTCCGCGCATGGACCCCCACCATGTTGGGGTGTGGCGTCCAGCAAAACCGGAAACAGACTTGTGCCCTGGCTTTCACGAAGGGTTGATGCAAACAGCAGCCATGGAAACACGCCTTCATAGGAAACCAGCACGGAGCACGTTTTCTTGTAAATAGTTCTCGTCTGAGATCTCAACTACATAATAATTTTAAAAACAAACAAACAAACTTCTATCTCCCGTGGGAGAACTCTGAGGGCTTTCCCTTTTTACTGTGGGTACCAGGAAGCTCAAACCCAAACTACCTATTAAAAGCTGGTGCATTTGCATTAAACTTTGGTCTGGATTGTCTTCTGCTGCTTCTGAGTTGGCAACTTGTTGTCCTGTCCTTTGCTATAGGTCACTTTAAATCCCTTTTCCATAGGGATGGGGTTTAAATGAACAAGTTAACACCCAGGAACGCATAGACCGAGCCCAGGGCTGGGACTCAGGGGACAAAGGTGTGGTCCGGCCACGTCTGACTTCCCTGAGGGCCGGCTGGGCGTGAGCCAGGCTTCAGCCTTCTCGTCTGCAACGCGAGGAGACTGGCATGAAGCTGAGTCCCACACGCTCCCCTGGTGGCCCAGGTGCCCTCCGCCCCCACGGCTGCGTGGAGCATGCAGATGCAGGGCAGGGGCTCCGGTGAGACTTCCCCAGGGTATAGGATGGCCAACCGGTCCCAGCTTACCTGACTGGCCAGGTTCTAGCGCTGCGAGTCCCGTGTCCCAGGCAACCCCTCGGGCCCGGCAATTCGGGATGCCTGGTCCCTCCACGGGTTCACCGGCCGGCTTGCCACCTACCAGCTATGCCATCCTGGGCCAACTACTGACCCCCCTTGGGCCTCCGTCTCCTCAACTTTCAAACAGGATCACGACCAGAGCTGCCCCGCGTCAAGCAGCCTTGGCCGGTGGAACACGTTTGTCAGGCAAATGCCACAGCCGGTGGGTGCTTCCTGCTCGAGTTGGGAGATTCTCTCAAAACAGCGATTTAGGAAAACAAGCCCTGACATTCGGGGGGCGCGGGGCGCTGTCCGAGAGCCTAGATCCCCGCCGGGGGACAAGCTGGGAGACCAGGGAAGGGAGGCAAAGTGGGAGGCTACGCGTAACCGAGACTTCCTGATCTCTAAGGCCCCCCCAAACATGCTAACGTCGTCTGACCAAGGAGAGCCCCAGACTCAACTCCTACAGGCTCCTTTGGGGGAAGCCTTTAGGCAGGAGAGAAGACTCGCTCTGTCCCTGTCACCCAGGGTTACCACCATTGGAAGGAGGCGGCGAGACCCTGTGTGAAGTCGGTGGGGGCTGCGGGGGTCCCTGTGTGGGGGGCCCCCGTGTGGCTCTGCCGCGCCGTGGAGCCCCCTCGGAAATAAATGCCGGCCTTCCTCATGAAGCGATGGCAGTACCCAGCCTCCGCGGGCATCCGGCTTGTGCAGGACACGCCTCCACGGCTGCGGGCCCTGGGCGGTGGCCCTTACCCCCTTGCACAGTTATGAGCTACGAGGACCCTCGGAGTAAAACACCTGTCCTCAGTCACCGGGGTGGACGCTCAGCTGGCCTGCCCATTCCGAACTAACAGGAACTTCAGCGCTGAGAGGGGATAATCGTATTTTTAAACGACGCCATTCACAGGCATCTCCTGCACAGTCCTGGTACGCCCGATGCTCAGCAGGCACCACCTGAGCGATTCCTCGCCAGGACCCTAAGACACAGGCGCGACGAGCCACCCCAGTTTACAGATGCGAACACGAAGCCTCAGAGTAGTTCAACGACTTGCCCGTAGCTGCCCATCACGTAAGCAGGAAAGACAAAGCTCTGGTCCAGTTCGTAGTTATAAGGTGGAGTTTTAGGCCACGTTAGGGGCTCATAATCTTTTCAAGTTTAAATGAGGGAATTGAAAATTCAATAGAAAATGTCAAACAAGAAATTAGCTTCTATAATAACTTCTAAATGGCTCCATTGAGCAGCTCTCTGCAAGCCCAGATGATTAAGGATGTGGCCCTAACCCTCTGGCAGTAGGAAGTCGGTCTGTCCTGGACACGACTGTTCTGGCCTAGACCAGGAAAGGCCCAGTGGGGCTGATGCCAGCGCAGGCTCACCGTGGGGGCGCTCACCAGGCACCGTGTCACCGGCTACAGCACGCGTCCCTAAGTGGCAGCCCGGGGGAGCGGGCCACACACCTTCACTCCCTGCCAGCCACAGCTGCAGACAGGGCCTGCGGGTCTGGCCCCCCGGGCACGCGGCCCACAGACCGGCCCTTGGGCCCCTGTGCAACTGCAGTGCGTCTTCTTCAAGAAGCTCCAGGGGAGACGGCTCCCTCTGCTCACGCAGGGCAACAATAAAGGAACTGGAGCCAAGTGCGTGGTTGGAGGATGCATTTCTGAACGAATTGGCACCATTCGTGCACCTCTCCTGGTGCCGGAAATGGCTACCATCATCACCAACACCACCACCATCATCATCATCACCACCATCATCTGCACCACCACCGTCATCATCATCACCACCACCATCATCACCATTATCTGCACCATCACCACCGCCATCATCATCACCACCAT
>PVJL010017569.1:0-17905 GCA_004026885.1 Lyroderma lyra
CACTTCCATTTTTAATATTGCGTGTCTGCATTATCTACTGTATGAGCAAATTCATTTATTTTTCATTTGTTGATAAGTTTTGCACTAGTTAAAAACATTTATCTGTGTGTTCCTTCTCAGAGTATTCAAAGTAGTTTTGATAGTGACATTATGAGTGTTTGTGTGTGCACATTTGTTAATTTCACTTACTTGAAGATCCAGCAATGCTTACTGACTACTTATCATTTGGACTCTATGGAACATTCTTTGTATTTATAAATAAACATTATGAATTCTAATGATGTTGAGAATTTTATTGCAAGCAAATCTGATATTTTTATTTCTTCTTTTACTCTTAGCTTTCAAAATTTGAAATACTTTGTTCCTCCACCTGTACTCTCTGCCCCAGGAAGCTAACCTGTATGGAGTATATCATTGGGCTCCTCTGCCCAGTTTCTGGATAGAATTAGCCAATGAAATTCTTGCAGAGATTGGAGGGAAGGAAGCCAAGTGAATCAGGACATTTGTTACTCTTATTTTTCTAACTGTGGAGTGGCTTTAGATTAGTGTCACTGTACTACATTTTGGGTTTTATTCAGCTTTATTTTGGTAATTCTTCGCACTGCATTTTGAGCAGCAAATTCTAGATTCCTAAAAGTTGAAATTCAGAAATAATTTTTATTTCACCATAACAAGACAATTCATCATTTTATAAATGAGAAAATTGATGCCATTTTAAGGTGGTGGGCCTTGCTTATGAACAGTAGTACCACTTGATTCTCAGGGTCATTTAGTACTTTTGACCATAATTTTTGAACAGAAAATAAATTATATTACCTTGGGGAGAGGATACTCTATAGAGCTTGATAAGATGAATATCTTGAGTCAGGCTAATAAAAATAGATAAGAAACACTATTTAAAAAATTAGCCAATTGGAAGTAACCCAAATGTTCATTAACTGATGAATGGATACATAAAATGTTGTATATCCATATAATACAATATTATTCCACCATAAAAAGAAACGATGTACTGATATATGCTACAGCATGAATGAACCTTGAAAGCATGCTAACTGGAAGCAGCGAGTCACAAAGGAGCACATATTGTAGGATTTCATTTATATAAAATGTCTAGAATAGATTAATATGTGGAGACAAACGTTAGATCAGTGGATACCTAAGGTTGGATGGCTAAGGAGTTGGGATGGGGTTGGTAAGGAGGTGATGGTTAAGAGATGTGTGTGGGTTTTTTGGGGGGTGGTAAAGGAGGTGATGGTTAAGAGATATATGTGTTTTGGGGGTAAAATAAGTTTAAAACAATGTGGATGTACAATTCTGTGAATATACTACAAGCCATTGAATTGTCTACTTTAAATAGGTGAATTGTATGATAATGAATTGTATCGGAATAAAAATGTTAAAAAATCAGTGTCTCTAGAAATCAATAAAAAACAAAACAAGACAAAACCAAAACCACAGAAATGTACATTGTATAACCAATATGAGTTTGCACATATTTGCTCTCAGATTCTGTGAATTGAAAAAATCAAGTTTCTGATTATTACCATTACCAGGAAGTATATAAATCCATGCAATGTCTTTGTTAGTTCATTTGCAGACTTTGTTTTCCCCTCTAGTTTATGAAGTTTTGTTTTTATAGGTTCGGTTTATGAGAAGCAAGATCTAAGTAGAAAGCTAAATTTCTATAATGTTCTTATTTTAGGGCTTTTATTTCAAGTGTTACTTGAAATTTACTTCTGGTTTTTATATTTTGTGGGATGTGCCAGTTCTTTCATATTGGAAGAGCATATCTATAAAATATGAGTATATATAAAAATATCCTGCAAGAATTGAGTCTTCTTCTGAATGCTAAATGTGCTCATATTGTAGATCTCAGATTCTGACAGTAAACATTTTTTGTAACTCACAAATTAAATATTTTTTCTTCTGATTCAGTGGTAAAACTTATCCTTTGTATAATTCAGATTCAACTTGACTATAATATAAATCATTATTCAAACAATAGAGTAGGACCAGCCTTTCAATGGCACCTAAACTAAAAAGAGAATTAGTAAAATAGTTTTAATTACATGCTTGTCTGTCTGATAGTCAACAAGAAAAGGAGAGTTTGCCTTTGAAAAGGGAAAGGGGTCTATTTGGAGAAGGGGGTTGTCAATACAATTCCATGCATTGTTATCAAGAATTATCCTGAAAATTGCTGATGCATTAAACATAAGAGCCTTTGTTCGAACTCTTGCTCGAAAGGTAGCAACTTAAAAATCTAAAAATATTCTGATTAGAAACCTAAGTTTTACCTTAATAATGCAAAATTGGTGTTCTCTTTATGAAATATCTGCATTTTTGAAGTTCATCTGTAATTAGCTTTAAAGATGCAATTATTTTATATTTAGGTGTGCTTTGGCTAAGTCTTTTCTTTTTTTCAATTCAGTTGAAATATGAGTATTTCTTCCAGTTTTGTCCATCTGAGTTACAGTTTTTCAGATAAATATTTGGACTTTAAAAATAATTAAAAGCAGTGATTAAGTACTTTTCAAATGGTGTTACCAGAGGAGTTGTGGCGTAAATTGACGTGCAAATCCTGAAACATGGCAAACTCTTAAATATTTGATGAATAAATAGGGAGAAAATAGGGAGGTGTAGCTCTAGCCTTGTCACCCCCACCCCTATTTTAGCTGGAAAGCCACAGGATGCCTTCTTCCTTGGATTTGGTACCTATCTCAGTGAAAAATCATCAGAGTCTAGGGAGAGTGAAATTTAATTTTGTGATCTTCTTCACACCCCTAGCATTCAAGTCTGGCGTCGCCTACAAAAAATAAATGATTGTCCTGCTTTTCTGAGTCATTGATCACCTCATTGCCCTGGAGACTACATCCTTGCTTATGGTGTTATGCAGAATTTAATATTGGATAATTGGTTGGGATGATGATGATGATGATGATTGGACACAATGATGGTGATGATGATGATGATTGAATAAGATGATGAGGACAATGACAGTGATGATGAGGACAGTGATAACAAACAAAGGAGAAGAAGAGATCGATGTAATACGTGCATTTCTTATGTCAGCACCCTGGGAAAACAAAGAACCAATTCTATAGCAAGTGACCATGGATTTCCTTGGAGGTTGACAATGACTGAATTATCAGTGCAGCCAGCATTCTTAGCACTTGAGCCAGTGTCTGAGAATGTAGCACAGTAAACCCTCTTCCATATTAGGACATAAAAGCATTTATAGTTGAAAATAGCAGTCTTTTTAAAAGATTCCTCTATTACATTTGCTCTGGAATGGATTCTTCTTAACATATTACCCAAGTGCCTTTTTTTGGTAAGTCATCTTCTGTAATTACAATGTTGTTTGAATACTCCTTAACCTACTACCTGCATCCTGATAAATGGGTGTTATATAGTATTCATAATCAGTTGTGAAACCTAAAATCATAGCTTAGATCTTGTTATCTCTCTGAACAACCAAGCATCAATAGGAGATAACCCTTTGCTGACTGAGTTTCTGGCTCAGCTCCCCAAAGCTCCTTTTATAAGAGAAACTGAGGACTATTAAGATGAGCTACTATTAGGGAGTCGTCACCCTAATTTAGCTTTTCAGTAGCCACATAGCATAGCTGTTGAACCGTAGTACAGCCACATCGGTGACGTTCTTGGGCATGAGGAATCTTATTATGGTAGGCAGCTGCTCAGAAGGAAGGGACCTGAACGTTCTTGGTTCTTGGGTAAGTTGAGGGAGTAGGAAACAGGTAAAACTAAAGAAGCTGAAAGTTCGGGGACCCTCACTTTCAGGCCGTGAGCGATGGGATTTACTGAGAGTTATTTCATAGTGTCCTAGAAGGGAAAGACAAGCCAGTTTGTAATCTGGATACATTTCTAGTAAATTGCTTGAAGGGATCTCAGAGCAGACCTAAATTTCTCAAGGCTCCAATAATTTTGGTGATTTATTTTCTTCTTTTAAGTAAATATTCACTTTATTTTATATTTTGTACTTTTGTTAAATAGAGCTTCAGCTTTCTGAATATTTCTGGTTTGGGCACCACATTCATTTGCTTTTTCTTTTACTTCAATCAACCTCAGAATGGGAGGAGCTGGCCAGTTACATTCATCCAGTCTCTCTAGATTAGTCTGTTGGTTTTATTTTAATTAAGAAAGTAAGTAAGTAATTATTTTAACGCGCTTCCATTTTCTTTTTCATCACACTCTGCTACACCCCCACATGTTCTGACTGGTTCTTCATGGAAAGACTGCTAGTTTAGGGAGGCAGTGAAAGAAAAGGGATGGAGAACACTGTCCTCTGTCTCAAGGAATCACTTCAATACAACAAATGCCATATTCAGAGTGGGGGTTCCTTTTTGAGAGAGAGAAAACAATCTTCCATCACTCCTTCATCTCCCCACCCCCTTTGAGGAATTCATAGCTTTAAGAGATTTCCAGATGTTTCTCCTCCAGACATGTCTGGAGAAATAAATGAGGAACAGCTATATTTTAACTTGTTTTGGCTGTTAACGCCGCTCAGGCAGGCAATAAATATTATATTACTTTTTTTCCTTTGCCTAAGTCGATTTTAATGATAGAACACGTCGGGGCTGGTTATATGCAATACACTGTGCCGTAAGTGGTTTTTGAAGATTGTAGAATATCAATGGTTACCAATAATAATATGAAGCTCCTTTAGCAAGAAAATGTAGAAAAGCCTATTAATAGATTTTGAAGCATGAAAGAGGATACTTTTGTCTCCAAATCCCAGGGACATGTTGCTTAAATGGTGTGAAGTTTTACAGTTATGCTGTCAGATGTGGCCTAGCCAAGTAAATTTGTCTCAGTAGACACCCTGCTGAACATCATTACTGGGTTCAAGCTTCACTTTATGGCTTCCTGAAGCTATAGGCCTCCTACTGACATTTAGTTTTACACGTAGATGAGAAATGAGCGCCTGTGAAAAAATTTTTTATTAGGATGTGTTAATGAGTGCTCAAGACAATGGATGAGAGAGATCTGCTCTAGTTGTGGGTGTGTGCCACCATGAAGAACTTGTTAGAATTCCCCATTTTTCTTTGCTCCAGATGAGGAAGACTGCTTCTCGTCCCACCCTTTCAAACAGGGGATAGTCTTCTTTCCTTTGTTAATGTCCTTTCTCCTCAGTTGTTGGTTATTGATTCCCTGATTCACATTTTTTAAAACACCACATACTGATTATATTATAATAGTAATGAAATGTTCAACAAAATGCTTGAGATTCCAAATAGAAGTAAAGTAGTATAAATGTTGATGTTGCCCTATAATAATTTGGGGGTGTGATTTTTTTCCAGGTACTCTTTAATGAAACAAATAGAACTTTACAGAGTTACATGCTTTATTTTTTTAATCATCATAAAAAGACTTAAGAGGGCCATACATTGCCACTTAAATCTAACATTTAAGTAGCTGATGTTTAAGGAACTGATATATATATATAATAACTTTAACCATTTGGGAGCTTGGCTTATATGAAACATTAATATTTCACAATTTATGATGGTTCATTTTTTCTTAATGTTGTACCATTAAAATTTAGAAAGTTTTCATATATGCAGTTGTCTGATTTCATGTTAATGTGGTAAATATTTGCATTATTGGCTCTGTTGTGTGATGTGGATAACTTGATTTAGCATATAAAGGACTGTTTTAAAAATAGTTTTATAATTAAACACAAGCCTGAGTATTATAACAGTTTTCATCTATGCTATGCTATAAAAGTGATGAGGGGGAACCAAACAGACTATTCTTGAATCAAGTTGAATATATTGGATTATAAATTGTGGTCAAATAGTTGAATTGATATATTTTCTGTTGGAAAGTTGATATATCCTTTCATTTAGTGGACAAGTATGTAAATAGTTGCCAATAATCTATCCTATTGCATTATATTTTTATCCTTTTGAAATAATTTTAGACAATTTTAAATTTTAAAGAGAAATAAATACATGATTAGAAAAAATATTAGATATTTCAGAATTTTATTGAAAAAAACAAAGCTGTTCCATTTGAAGTTGTTGGTAAAATTTAAAGAAAGGAAAAAAACCAAATGACTATGAGATGAGGACTAGTTGAACAGATTATAGTACTCCATCTAAGGAAGTACTATATGGCAATAAAAAGGAATGGGAGTTATCTGTAAACTGCTGTGGAGAGAGCTCTCGGATAAAATGTTAAGTGAAAACAGCAGAGCTGAGAAAAGTGTAGTTCAATAAGTGCTACTGTTTATGTTTTGTGAATTTGACTCTAGAAATATGTCCATATATTACATAAGTATAAAACAAAACTGTGTAACATAAAGAGAACCATTAAATAAATTTTGTATGCCTAATTGCTGATACAACGAGTCTCACAGAGAAGAATCATTTCAAATGATCCTAAGACACAGAAATGTGACTGTACATCCTCAGTGGGATATACTCAGATCTAAAGGAAGAAGCAAAAGAAATTTGAAACTTTCTCACAATCATACTTGGTAGTAGTATTAGTTTTTGGAATGGTCGTGTTTGTCTATTCTGGGGAAAAGCAAATGAGTAACCCTGTGTTTGATTGGGAGAAAGAAGGTAGGGGTAGTAAGATCAGTGTGATTGAATAAAACTCCTGACATCCTAAATTTGCATTAGAAGTATCAAAAAGAATTTATTTTAAAAACACTGATTCTTATATTTACTCTTCAAAAATACCTAAAACAGTGATCATCTAGTAGCAGTAAGTACCCCTGGGGTCTATGTTGAGGTTCACTGGAAGGAGCTAGGGCTCTTTGAAGAAATGGCTGATCCCATTTCTACAGCAAGAAATATACGAGATGACCAAGAACGTCATGTTGCCCTATGACACAGAAACATAGCTATCCACAATTACTAATTTTATCAAAAGGTCTCCCCAAGCTGGGTCAACCTGGGCATTAACTAAGTTAACAACTGCAGTGGAAAAAAAGCCAACCCATTGGGTCACTGTTTTGAAAATTATTGAGTGAAGGGTAGTAAAGTATTTATTTGGTTTATTTTTATATAATGACTATTTCACAGTAAGCCTATATATGAATAGATGATGCGAGTAGGTTCCTTTTTATAGTATTACAGATAATAAATGAAGAAAGAATTATAGAAATTAACCATCACCATTTTGCATCTCTTATTTAAATAATGGATCTAGGCAATAATTGTCAATGACTAATCAAAGAAAGAAAATTTTCTATGTCCTCCTGATAAGAATACACAACATCTGTGTATTCTTTGTGAACTATTGCCCCCTATGACCTCTGAAATAATAAGCCTGGATCTGACCAAGTTTCTAGATCTGTCAAGCTTATAAGAAATATAGAGGGCAGAGGATCATATTACATGACATTATAGAATTACAGTCAGCAAAATCTAGATTGTGGGGAAATGCTGTAGCACAAACGAGCTGGTTTCTTCAACAGCAGTAAGAAAATTGAGAGGAAAAAGGGGGTGGACAGTCTATAAATTAAAGAATTTTCACCTAATTTTATTGTAATCTGATTCAAATAAATGTATGTGTGCAAGTTTATAAGATGCATATATATACATATATAAAATATATGAAACACATGCAGATGTATATGTATATACACACAGATATGTATCTCATATGTGACAGGGAAATTACTGACACTATTTGGGAATTTAAATGAATTATAGTTTAAGGGGTGGTATTTATTATTGTCTTAAAAATGTTTAATATATAGCATTTAAAAATTAAGGTCATACTAAGTTGCTTTATTATAAATGAAGTCAGTGACTAATTTTAGTCCCAGTACATTCATTTGGTAGGGTTTGTCATAGCAAAATATCACAGACTGGGAGGCTTAAAACAACAGAAATTCAATGTCTCACCATTCTAGAAGCTAGAAGTTCAGATTAAGGTGTTGGCAAGTTTAGTTTCTGCCAAGGCCTCTCTTCTTGGCTTGCAGGGGCCGTCTTTTTGCTACATCCTCACATGGTTTTCCCTCTGTGTAAATGCGTGTCTGTGTCCAGATTTCCTCTACTTACAAAGACGCCAGTCATACTGGTTTAGGGGCTACTCATATGACCTCATTTGACCTCAGTTACGTCTTTCAAGGCCTTATCTCCAAATACAGTCCATTTCGAAGGTACTGAGGGTTAGAGATTCAGTATAAAATTTGGGAGTGACAAAATTCAGCCTGTAACACAGGGAATATATTTTATTACTGATTGGAAGGAGAGGGTAATTTTTTTAAACTTCAAAAAACAAATTGGCTAGTTTCAGTGAACTATTTCTTGATGTTGAGAGAGTGGAAGCATTCAGAGAGTGTCCGGTCACTTTGTCATGACATATACGAGGGCTGTCTGGAAAAAAATCCAGCCATAAATGCCTCTGTTTTTCATATTACATGGCTGGATACTTTCTGGACAGTCTTCATATTTTCATTTTCAGTCCTTTGGAAGTTTCTGCTTTGTTTCTATGCTGCTTTCCTTGTCTTTCCTTCCTTTTTTTTTTTTAATACATTGGCAACACTGAAATTACAGCATTATTTAATGACTTTAAAATATGTCTCTCCAGTCTTTGGAATTTCTCTACCTTTCTAAACAAGTATGAGGTGTAAGACTTTGTGGAGAAGCAAACCATTAATATACTGTCAGCTTTTCATTTAAATTAGCTTAAGAAAGGAGGTCTTTCAGAGTTCACTTTTGTAGGTTTTTTTAATGACAACGAACACTGAGAAATTTAAATTTAATTTTTTGTTTGCTATTGTTATAGACTAAATATAAACTGAAATTCAAGTAATGGTTTGTGTTACTTTGTTTAATTATAATACAAGTTTGATACACATATTAATACCATGTTTTCTCTTAGTTATTCCTACCTTACACTAATTACTTTCCATGTTTAATAAATTGAAAATAGACATTATGACTCTTCTAATTACTTTTTCATTTCTTCATTTTTCCTTTTTAAAAGTATTGTAGTGCTAGGAAATAGAAATAATTTTCCTTGAAAAATATATTATGATGGTAAAACAAACTTGCTTGGAACTTCATAGACTGGTTATTTCATGATGCCAAAAAGTTATCTTTAATTGTTTTAGGGTTATAATGTCATTGTGATTCTCTAAGAAAATGATCCCATTTTTCATGATGCATACCAGTGGGATCAGGTGTTTGCTTTAAAATACTTAAGTACTGACAACAGGGACAGATGAAACACGTGACAAAATTCTGATAACTGTGCAATCTAGATGATCAGTATGAGTTCATTGTATCATTCTTCTTGCGTATTTTACAGTAAGTCCCAGTAAAAATGTATGCTGTGGCATAATTATCATTATTTGATATCCTTATTCTATGAAATAACATAAGTATTGTATTTATCACATTTTTGCACTTGAATCATATAGTTCCTTTTCCTATAGATACAGAGGCATTTCCAGCAGGTCTTGCAGAATGTGTGCTGGGACACTTACTTACAAAGTCTTAAATCAATTGCAGGGCAAGTTGGCATTTAGTAGTAGGAGACATTTTTTAATATGGTTCATTTACAGCAAAGGCTTAAATTCTTTTGTTTTTATTAAGAATATTTGGCACTAAATATCTTAATGTTTAAAATTCAGGAACTCCTGATCTGTATTAGAATGATTCTGATGTAGAATCTGTCTTTTTACATACAAATCACTTCTTTTACTTTATAGACTTCATTTCTTAAGATGAGCTGACATTTTTAGTTGCAAGCCTGATATTTCTGACTCTAGTGATAACATCATCCTATTAATTATGCAAAGGTTATTTTTTTTTAGTACATTTGGTATCTTCCCAAGGTCATTGTTACTTTTACTCGTATCATCTAGTTTTATCACATCTTAAATTTTGGAAGATCTTTGCCTTCATGTTAGCTATACTTTAGTTTTCACTACTGTGAAACAGAGGTGGCCTGACTACTCTGATGTATTAGGAAATCTATCTGATTAAAGATTACATAAGCAACAGAAATATTAATAATTAGTATTAATATGGTGCTTAGAAGGACTTAATGTCTGCATCATTAACTTTTAAAAGCTACTTCAAGAAAAGCATTCATAGAAAAATGTTCATAGTTACCTGTTTTTTAATATGCATAAGATTTGGAATTGGAAAAGGAAAATTGTTTGAGAGAATTAAGTGTTTTCTTTTCAGTGTTAATTAGAAATACACCTGGTTATGGAGATGTATGTTTAAAAAAATCTCTGATTTTTGGGGGGTAAGTCCTTATCAAGACTGAACTAACTTAATGATCATAGATAAAAAGAAATAAACTTTGTTTTAAGTATCCTCTTGAGCTAAACCTTATGGCTGTCTTAGGAATTTTCTAGTGTGTACTTCTCTTTTGTAAGAGGAGAGCTTTCAAGCATCCCCAGAGGCCTCTCCTTGTCAAGTGGACCATCTGGGGGTGGGAATGGGAGAGCTATTTCAGTGTCAGATGAGTCCCTGCAGAGCAACAGAAGTGAAAAAGACATTATATCTCCTCTACAGAGTTGGCATCTTCCTCCTTTAACCATTTTTAAATTAAAAAAAAAATTACTGAAATATGGTAAGTATGAAGGAAGCACCTACTTGAAACCTAGAGCTGCAGCCTATTAGTCCTGTGGCCTGGCCTGAGTTACTTAACCTCTGGGTGTCTTGATGTCCTTATCAGTAATGGGAATACAGTTACATTACTAGGATTTTTTAAAGAATCATTGAGATGCTGAGACATAGTATTTTAATAAATGGCAACAGCTACCTACGTAGATGTAAAAAGGCTAGAGGGAGTTAAACTGAGAAAAAGGTCCAGTTTTGCTAAGGCTTATACATATACTGCATTCTATCAGCAATGATGAAATCCGTACTTACTAGGTAGGCACTATTTATGATGATATACTAATTATATCATTATTATCTCAGTTAGGTCTTGCCAAGATGGTGCTGTATAACTCCAAAATTCGTGATTCTTGTTCATGCATTTCTGGGCTTTAGGAGTGCTCAGCTGGCCAAGGTTGGCCTTGGACACAGTGTGCAGATTGAGTTTAGATGTGCCCCACAACCCTTTCATCTTCTTCTGCCCAGAACACGTCCCTTTGCATGGCAATGCCATCCTCCAAAAGTGCAAGCCCCAAAGTGCAGACTCATTTCAAGCAAAGTGATTGACATCCCAGTGGCCAAAGCAAGACACGTTCCCAAGTCCGACATCAGTGGACCAAAATGGGTATATTCTGCCCAGATGGAGAGGAAGGGGCTAGTAAATATTTGCTGTACAATAATTCAAACTATTAAAACGATTACCTTATAAAAATTAATAAGTATATCTAGATTAAATTATGTTGACAGTTTCTAAAAGCAGTGACCAGATCTCCAGGACGTGGCTGAGAAAGGTTTTCTTGTTGGTTGTTGGCTTTTTGACATTCAGTGTGCATGTGGCCTTGTCATAGGTATTTTTCAGTGATGAGTTATAACCCAGTCGCTCAGACTCCTTTTGGTCAATATACCAGGCCCGATGAACAAATGCACAGAAAAATTCGAAAGTACGTGGCTGCTTTTCTGGTACCATGAAGAATCTAGTCTAGCGGAGGATGTTTTCTACTAGTTTTATCAATCTCCTTTATTCGATCTAACTTTCACTTCAGCAACACTGGTTTATAATTGTCCTGTCATTTCACCTCAGTGTGGAGAGTTTCATCTTTTCCCGAAGTAGTTTCAGGAGGTCTTTAGCATTCTAACAGGTGAAAGGGAAATAGCTGTATAGCCTCAAGGGACTGTTGTTTTGATGCAACTGGAGGCATCACAGAGGCTTTTGAAATGCATTCACCTTGCCCGTCGGATTTGCCACTCATCACTCTTAAGTGCTTATTTTGTCAAACTTTTCCATTTGCCCCCATATGTTTCCCAAACAAATACATGAGAAACCCTCTGGTTGAAAACTTTTCCAATGTGTGTTGTGACACCAGCAGAGTCTTCTAAAAAGTTACTCTGTATTCTTCCAAATATACACAAGAAGTGCCGGGGGTTATCAGATGGATTCAGGGAACGAAATAGTCTAAATAAGAGTTGGAGGCTGCTGTGGATTTCATGCTGGAGAACAGTAAGTAGACGACAAGGTTTGTCCTGCTTGCATGCAGATGGTGATGTCTCTTTCCCTCTTCCTTCCTTCTTTCCTCCCTCTCTTCCTCCTTTCCTTTCTTTCTTCTTTTTCTTTCTTTTCCATACAGAGGGAGGAGAGGGCTGTTTCAGCTGCCATTGATGAAAATCAAACTTTCAATGTCTAATGCAGGCTCCTGTTTCATGCTCCACCGTTTTTGTTTCAACAGAAATTTAGTTTCTTGTTTCTGCTGGCGGTGTTTGCCTAGAGAGAGTGCTGCATTTAGTTAGGGGTTTAACATTCTTTGCTCCCATTCAAATTCTGGGGCTTCAGATTTATTAAATAGAATCAACTTCTCGTAGACTGGGAAATAGTAGTGTCGTGAATAACACTGTAGTCTTGAAGAAATGCCAAAAAGTACCCACTTTCTATGCTTTGGAAGAATTTGACCCACATTACATATAATACAGTTATTCTTTATAACAACCAGAATCATTATTTGTCACTGTGGGGTACATTTTTGCAAAGTTCTTTCTGTGTATACGTTTAACATAAAATCTCTGCCAACAAGTTCAAGGGGGGAAAGCAGATAGATGAAGCAAAACTATAATGGGAAATTTTACTTTAGTTCCTTCGCCTTTGATTTTTTATCATTAAACACTAAATAAAGGTAAAAATATATCACAATTCAAACTCACCAAGTTCTTAGTCTTCATGTAGAAATGATCTGTTTATGTCACTCTAAAATCTTTTACAGTAAGAACATGAACAATCATATGAAAACTTGTTTTGTTTTGTTTTCTGATTCCTATTGAAGTCTAGTATAGCTTAGAAGGCAAGCTATTTCCTTCATTTTAAAAGAGTAATCATAAGCATTGCACTCTATTGGCTTAGTCCTTGGCAGGCCAATCTTCCCCTCTGGTCTGAAAACATTGTGAGATGTAAAATGAAGAGTATTTTGATATGTTTTCTTGCTCAGCCATGAATATGGAGAAGCAAGGCTTTTTATGATAGATATCTAACTTTTTTCAATATCTCATTTCTTCTTGGCTTCTAGCAAGCTTCTAGGTATTTAAATCTATTAGTGCTTTTGTGTAACTTAGTTGTTTCTCCTGAAGCTAAGAATCCACTCCCTATGAAGTGAGGGTAATTTGTTTGTGAACGGCCTGAGGCATGGCGGATCACAAGGCCATGCAAGATTTGAAGTGTAAAGGAATCCCTCTGGGAATCTCATCAACTACAATCATTGGGTTTCTAGCGTAGTAATGCCTGATTCTTGAAACTCACAGTCTTCTTTCTCCAGTACTCCACTAGATTTTATAAAGGTAATAATATTGTATACCAGCCTTAAGGCTGCTTTAAAAGGAGAAATTTACTTAATCGGTCACAGCTCCTGTCACTCTCATGCATTGCTCCAGTTCAACAAAAATGAAATCTTAAATGCAAAACTGTGATTTATTTGACTCTAAGTGAAGTTCACCGGAAAGTCCAAACAAGTTTTTTATTAACATTAGAATGAGTGACACATCTGAAAGTCTATCAAAACATCCATTCGTTTCCTTTAGTTTTTTTATTGACTAGGTTGAATTATTGATGGATAGACTACATCAGTTTTATTTTGGTCTGTGATAATATTTTATAGAAGATCTGTCACCTATGATACATTTGGTAAATTTGCAGAGCATTTTCTGTGCGCTGAGTCTTATATGACAACTTAATTTGACTAGGTAATGTAAGATTTTCCTCCAAATTATAAATTATGTTTATAGTTCTTCTCGTCTGAATCACTTTATACCAAATAATTTTTTTTTTTTGGTTTCTGACCAAATCTTTGCATATATTCTTAATGTTTTATTATGACATAGCTATTAACATTTTTAAATAAATAATTCTCTATTTTAATCAGCTATTGAATAGATCCTCCCAGTACGTTTTTATCACCCAGGTTTCTGCTAAAAATTTCATTGCCATTAAGGGAAATATGTGCAAATGTAGTGAATTTCCTAAATTTCCTAGTAATATAGGAGATGGCCACAAATTACTAGACAATAGTAAGCTATTGTTGCTCAGTAATGCACTGTTTAAATTAGACTATGAAGTATTTGTAAGTCTGTCAGATTATTATTTAAGTGGCAATAACCATCTTAACAAAAATGAATGCTTGCCTTAACCCCTTTTGGAATAATATGTCAGCTTCATCACATATTTGATTACCTTAAATAGGGTATTCTGAATAGCTATGATGGAATGCTTTCTTAATCAGTAGAAATCATAATTGTGAACAGTTATCATATGCTGTATTGTTGTTGGTCCTGTGAGACATTGAATGTCTCACACTCCAAAACGTATTTTGAACTATGCTTTTTATTCTTGAAATTCTCAATTAAATGCTCTCAACTGCCTCTGTTGGTTACCTTCATTTGTTCAGCAAGCATATATTAGGGGTCTGTTGTGTGCCAGGCCTGAGCTGAGCACTGGAGTCCCTAAAGGACTAAGGCATAGCTTTACATTTCAGTTTGGAAAATACACACCAGAAGTATGTTAAATACAAGTGTGAGTGCTAGAAGTGATAGAAGTAGTCAAGAGTTATACTGGGAAAAACCTGTATCTGCCAGGGTTTCATAAAGAACTGACCCTTAAAAAATAATACATAGTTACTTGCTGGGGTGTGCTGAATTAAGGGCATTCCACTCAGATGCACCAGCATGAACAAGCCAGAGGAAGTCTGAAATAATCAGATGTGTTGCAGAAACTGTAAGCAAGTAGCTATGATTGGAGTGGAGTTCACTAATAAGGCATGAGGAGAGAATTGACTTTAGGCCATGGCTACATTGTCAAGGACATGGGTCCCAGTCCAAAGAGTTCATCTCCATTCTCTAATCAACGGAGAACTATTTATAGATTTAAACTTGATCAGCTTTGAGTTTTAGAAAGACATTCATTAGCTATTGGGAGAGTAAGTTTGCTGAACATAATGAAGGCAGAGTATATCCATTAGGAAGCTATTACTGGAGGCTTGGTGACAGGTGTAGAGGATCTGTGTATCAGTGAGAAATGAGAGGATGGATCCTACAGATGTTGAGAAGGTAAAGTCTGCATGCCATGGAGACCAGTCAGGCAGCCAAGGAAGCTAAGATTACCATACTTGTGGCTGGGTGACTAGGGATGGTGATACCATTCTTCAAGGTATAAGGGATGTGGGACAATCCAAGTCGGGGGGAATATGGGTAGTAATTTTTCTTTTGGACAAATTGAATTTGAATTTGACATCTTCCCACATGGAAAGGCCCTGTAGGCAGTTATATTTGTGGCTCTGAATTGGCAGAAAGAGTTTTGGGTTAGAGATACAGAGTTAAGTCATAATAAAAGAGAAATGGCTCTCATTTATTGAAAACATTTTATATGCTAGGGTCTGTGGTAGGTGGCTTTATATATATAGTCTTTTTAAATCTTTAATATAATTCTAGGAACAAGATATTATTATCTTTATTAAAGAATAATGAAGGCTTAGAGAGGTAAGAAAACTTGTACAAACTTCCACATCTCATAATTGGCAGGTCTAGCATTTGAAGCCAAACATATCATTAAGATAATGTTCACTGTCGTTTCCATTATCATTTTCAGTAGTGATTGAGGGAGAATGGGAAACAAGGTATGGAAGGGATGACAGGCTATGTGTGTACCCAGGTCTGGATTTGAAAGCCTACAGGAGTGTAACAAGTGAATACAGGAATGTTGGTTGATTTGATTTGATCTGTTGGCAGTAGGAAATATTGCCAGTTATTAGCAGGATGATTAGGAAAAAGGAAATGACTTCAAATGAAGCATACAAAATGGACCAGTGAGAGGAGGTGTGATGTTGTTGTTGTTGTTTTGGTTGCAAGTAACAGAAATGAATGTAAGCAAAGTGATGCTTTCTTAGAAGAATACCTGGAAAATCTCAGAGAAACAAAAAGGCCAACAGTCAAGAAGTGGAGTCATTTTTGGAATTTCTTTCCAGGGTACAATAAAAAATGAACACATTGTCAGTGGGTCCCTGTGTTTTTATATTTCTGTTCAAAATTCTAAGAGGCTGAAAAAGAGATGAGTAGTCTCACTGGAGGTGGGTTCTTCCAGGCTGACCTGTCAGTTGAGATCATTCACATGTGAGTAAACACAGCTTCTACAGCTCCTTCAGGTCTCTTGTCCAACTTTTGCTATTAGGGAAATCATTTCCTGTAACTTTATTTGTTTACTCAAAATAAAAATGGTGTTTTTCAAAGATGGTGATTATAAGAATAGTGCTGGTGGGATATTTATTTCATGAGGAAAAGCCATAAAGTTTGAAGTGAAATGAGATGTAATGAACACTCAGCACCAACAGTCACTAACAAAGTAGTTTGAGTGCCCTTAAAAGTCACAAGTCTCCATCAATTTCTCCAAATCAGACCTGTTTTTCTGATGTCCACATTTCATCTCTTCCTTAGGACCTTGGTTCTTCCTCCCCTTACTGTGTCAGGCTTAATTTCCTGTAAGAAATTACTAGTTACTCTCTGTTTTCTTCTTCTTTAATGGAAAATGGTAAACATCAGTTCATTTCATAGACTTCAAACATAAAGGTTAAAATTATACTTTTAAAACCAAAATTTTCTATATAACTTAATAGCTACAGATGTTTTTATTTTTATAAATCTGTTTGTAAAAATGTCAACTGTTCTTGAACATTGTGAGAGAGAGAGAGAGAGAGAGAGAGTGTGTGTGTGTGTGTGTGTGTTGCTCACTACTGTGTTGCTAGGGCTCTTAACAGTGACTGAGCCATAGTGGGTGCTCAATAAATAATTGTCGAATGACTGAATGAATGATTTTATAAGACATGTTCAAGCGAGGTGACTTTTCTGTTTGTTTTCATTGTGAAAAATAGAACAAAATTTATCACAGTTTTGCTTTGGTAGTGTAATGTTAGGCCATCAATGTAGATACCCCAACTATAATATCATTCTGTAAAGAGTGGATTTAAGTATGAAACAAGTCACCTTAGTTGTCAGCTGAGGAAGGTTAACCATGGAATGATCAAAGAATCTCTAACCTAGAATACTTTTAAGGTAAAATAATAAAGCATTATTCTGATAAATCTATTGCTATATTATTAGGTATTATAAAAGTAGAAAAGCTTATCCAGGAATAAAGAGGAGAAAAAATTCAATTTTTCTGGATAGTATTACAGTATCCAAAATTTTAAGTTTCCTTCATACATACAGTAAAAAAATTAACAATAAAATGTAAAAACTCATATATTGTTAAAAAGTGCTTACTAGCAGTTTGGTGTTTCAAATATACCGGCCACACATTTCTTATTTTTTTGTGTTTATGGTGATGCTTGCCCTCCTAATCTACAGCTACTGCTCAGTCAAAGGGTATAATAAAAATTAAGAACAGGTAATTAAGGGAAAATAATTTTTTGGTCTTACTTAACTTCTTTCCTCAATAAATTATATTTTAAAGACTTCAGCCATAATATGAATAAGGTCTGAGAAATTAATATATAAATATAGTTGATAACTATATTATATAATTGAGATTTATTGAGAGAATAGAAAAATATTCCCAGCAAAAAAGTAGTGGGTGTGTATATATATATATGCGTGTGTGTGTATATATATATATGTGTGTGTGTGTGTATATATATATGTGTGTGTGTGTGTATATATATATGTGTGTGTGTGTGTATATATATGTGTGTGTGTGTGTGTGTGTATATGTGTGTGTGTATATATATATATATGTGTGTGTGTGTATATATGTGTGTGTGTGTGTATATATATATGTGTGT